>PVJA010006837.1:0-71182 GCA_004027025.1 Myocastor coypus | reverse complement strand
TGGTTCACTATTTTACTGGGCAAGGGCAACTCTAGTGGCTTCCATTTTGCCTTTCCAACCATAATAGCCCTAACATGACAGGTTAGGGAACCAATGTGAGGATTCTGCCAAGTACTAAGTATGTCCATCCCGATTATACATTCTGGAACAGGGGATATAACTACGGGATGGATTCGAGGACCTATTGGACCTACTGTGAATCGGACCTTTGTTAAAATTCCATTGATCACCTGCCCTCCATAGGCCCCTACTTTTACTGGAGGGCCACTATGGCGTTTTGGATCATGGAGGAGCATTGCTTGTCACTGTACACATAACAGAGCATGGAGGAGTATTGCTTTGGCCTTCACCTCTGTCATTGGCTGCTGTGTTCTAGTGCCCAGCTCCAGTAACGTTCAGGCACTGCAGTTACTTGGACAGGCTGCTGTGCCAGTTCCTAGGTCATTCTGCATGCCTTGGAAGCCCTTTTTTGTTCCTTATTCTCATCAAGAGCCCCACTTTTCCCTTTGTACTTGCTGCAAAGCAATACAGCTTTTGGATCCTTTCCCAGGTGTATTCACTGTGTTTCTATGTGGCCATCCTCTGTGGGTACTCTGGTGGCAAGTGTCACTGTGCTGGGAACATAACAAGCACAGTGGTTAGGGCCTGAAGGTGAGTAGTCTGATGTATTGTTTGTGTTTACAATTTTTATTTATATTATGGCATATTGATGTTTTAAGGACTTTGCTGACTAAGGAGACACTGTTTCTCCTGGAGCTAGGCTTCACTTAGAGATGAAGAATGCAGAAGGAGTAGTCCTAGTGCAGAGCCATCTTGCTCTTGCTCTGTGTGGCCTATGCACTTCAAGAGGCTTTTTTTTTTTTTTTTTTTTTTTTTTTTTTTTTTTTTTTTTTTTTTTTTTTTTTTTTTTTGCTTTAGTATCCCTGGGCCAGGTCCAGGCAGCTAGAGACTGACCAGTAGTGCAAAGCCCAAACAGAGTAACCACCACACTGGCCAGTCCTGAGCCACCCTGTGCTGTCTCACACTTCCTGGAAGCCCCAGTGATGCTCTAGTGCAGGCTTTCCCCACACAGCTGTCCTGGGCTCTGCTTTCCTTGTGGCCCTACCCAACAGGTCTATGAGGACAGTAACCCTTGCTTTCCTGAGCCATTTTTGTCCCACCTTTGTGTCTATAACTGCTACCTACAAGACATTTGATTTTGAGTCTTCACTTCACCATTTTGTAGCTGAGCAGTGTGACCTCCTCTCCTCAAGACTCCAGGTTCTTATTTTTAAAATTACACAGTCATGGTACCCTGTATACGAGGTCATTCAGAAGGTGAATGCTTATACAGTACTTCTGCCTGTGCTGCCCCTGGTAAATATTGCCTGCATCTTTAATTTTATTGATAATGCTGTCAGTGTATCCATGGACATGACCCTGCCATCTACTGCAACTCACTTAGTACCCTTGTGGGAATAGCACAGATGCCTGACACATGAGTAAGTGAGCAGAGGAGAAAACAAATATGGCAGAGAAGAACTAGAGTTATGACATGAAATGTTCACATTAAAAGGTTTTTATTTGCTGAGGGTTTGGTAACGGCAGTTTGCAGTTTATTGGCTTTCTACTTAAGTATCGTTTGGAGAGGAATTTAGCTGGGGATAAAACCAAGTAGAAAGGAGATCTTTGGAGGACAAGTCTGTGTCATTTTGTAAAGGACTGGTGCAGCTGCTTTCTGGGTGCTGGGTGTTGTGTGCATAGTAACCGGGTGCCGGAGCTGGGAAGCCCTGGCCTGGCTTGGGTGAAGTGAGTGATGCGATACAGCTGGGGTCTGGGCATGGATGCAACTTTTGGTGCTGTGGCAAAGAGCCTTGCAGGCAAAGAGCCCTTTGGGATTCCATGATTTAAGACTAGGAGGCCAACTGGCTAGCAGCACAGCTCTGGTGGTATAGGTGTCATGGGGTACTGTGGCTGCTACGACCTGGGTCCTGTGAACTGGATGAGCAAATCTGTATTGTGTGCTGATGTCATGATGAACACAGTGCACATCATCCTGTTGTGTGGCTTCAGTGGCCCATGGAGACAGGTAGAGTTTCTGGGGACTGCCACAGGTCAAGTCATCACCTAGGGACACTGTAGCTATGAAGACAGAAAACTGTACACGTGGTTTAGCAGCAGGTGTCTGATGTAGCTTGGAGTAGCAGAAAGGAGATTTATTGTGCTAACACCTAGAATAAGGAGTTGCTTGGTCTCGGCATGCCACGGATGGGGCAGCCAGCAGTGAGGAGGAGGGAAGCCTGCACAAAGCTCAGATGGTGTAGCTGGTGGAACCCAAACAAGGCCACTGTGCCAGGGGAATGGAGTCGCTACATGCCAGGTAGCTTCTGAGGGTGCCTGGAGGTGTAGAGTAGAAACTTTACTTCAAACTGCCTGCCTGTCTGCCTGACCTCTTGGCGGCCACTGTTTTCATTTGGGTCTCCTCCCTAGGGCTGCCTTAAGAAAGTGCCACAGATTGGATGGTTGAACATGAAGGTTTGGCTGTCAGATCTGGAGGCTGGAATGTCTGAGGTGACAGTGTTGGCAGGGTTGGCTTCTTCTGTAGCTGAGAGAAGACTCTGTTTTGAGCCCCTCTCTTGGCTTCTGTGGTTTACCAGTAGTCTCTGGTGTTCCATGGTTTATAGAAACATAACCAGGCCTCTGCCCTTGTCTTCATGTGCTGCTGTCCTTACATGTCTAACTCCAAGCTTCCCACTTTTGTAAGGTTATCAGTGCTGTTGCCATAGTGGCCTATCCTCCTCTAATAAGACATCTTAACTAACTTCACCCATCTCCAAATAAGATCACATTCTGATGTATGGATTTGTGTGTTGATGAATTTTGGGAGACAAAATTCAGCATGTACAGGTAACATTTTTAGCCTGGTATTATTTTTCTTTTTGCTTAAATACAAGTTTACTCTTATTTTAAGACTTAGGGTTAAAAACATAAAATTGAAACTGGTTTATAGTAAATGTACAGTAAAACTTAGGTAATAAGGTTTTTATTCAAGGGCAATACTTTGCTTCTACCTTATAACAAAATACAGATGCCCATTGTTGGGCACTAACCTATTGGATAGCTGTTGTCAGGTGGGTGTTACTAGCCTGAAATCAGAAGGCCCCACGTTTATGTTTTAGGAGGGAGACTGGAGGAGAGGGAGGAAGATAGTGGGGTGGGGATGAAAAAGAGAAGAGGCATGAGGAGAATATGAAAGAGAACACACACAGCCAGAGCCAAACCCAAGCTTCCTGGAGTGTCATTTGCAGAAGGCACTGAGTCAGTGCATGGGGCACTATGGTGCTGTGGAGTATGGCTCCCAGTCCTTTGTGGTCAGAGCCCAGCATTTAGAATGCGGTTTTCAGCCTACCTGGCCTCCCTTCCTTTCCACCAGTGGCTTCCCAAGCCAGGGGACCTATTGTCAGTTCAAATAAACAGTATTTACAGGGTTATTTTACTGTTGCTGTGTAGTCCTGCATGCTCAGAATCTATATTTAACTACTGGTCAATGGGAATAGTTTTATGAAGGCCAAAACTCAGCTGGCAGATGCCCTGTGCAAGCAGGTAAACCCACAGCCACTCAGGTGATTAGTGCTTGGGATAGTCAGTATTTTAAGGTTCATCCTGGTTTAGTACAATCATTTTATTTTTTCTCAGTTGTTCCAGCTCTGCATGTGGGCATGACAAAGAGGTCTGTGACCAGCTCAAGGGTGGAGTCATACAGTTGGAGGAAACGTGTGGGTGTTTAGGGCCGTCTTCCTGCCTGCTGTAGATTTTGTCCCCCAACACCAGCAACTTCTTTTTACATCTCCACAGAACTGTCCAGATCAACAAGGAGCCTCTCAGGGCCCAGGCTGTGAACAGCTGTGTCGTAGACCCTCCTACTTCCCTTGGTTGTTGCAGCTTGGGCTTTGACTGAACATTTTGTAGTTCATTCTTTCTGTTGTACTCTACCCTTTACCTACTTCACTGCCACACTTCTCCCATTGGTGCTTCACAAGAGTGTGACTGTGCATGAGGGTTTGAAGAGTCCCAAACTGCTGTGTTAGTTCCCATGCTTGCTGTCACACATCACCACAAGCTGGGCAGATTTCTCCTCTCATAATCCCAGAGGCCCAGCATCAGGGTATATTTTGGCAAGGTCACTCTCCCATTAGGGTTGTACATGAAGCCTTCATTTGTTCTTCTGTCCAGCTCCTGTTGGGGGCAAGCCGCCCTTGATGTGTGCTTTATAGTTCCAGTCTCTGCCTCTGTGGTCACATGTCCCCCTCTGTCAGTGTGATGCCTTCCATCACCTCTGTGTTATAGCAACACTTAGCATTGCATTTGGAGCCTACCCAGATAATCCACATGTAAGTTCCCCATGTAAAACCGTTGGTTTAATCCCATCCTGAAAGGAATACTGTTTCCAGGGACTAGGACCTTGCTGTACCTTGGGAGCCAACTAGAGTTATAGCTTTGCTCATGACTGGCAGTTCTTTCATGCTGCCCGTGCCATCTCCTGCCCCTGCCCACTGTGCTGTTCACCTCTGACATTTATCTTTGACCGTCCAGGCCATGCCTTTTCTCTTCTTTCACCACGTCTTCTTATAGGCTTGTGCTTCTCCTTTCCATTATAGAGTTGCTTGGTTCATGCTGTTTAACATGCTCTCTACCTGTCATGCCGTCTCTTGTGAATCTTTGTGGCTTCGAAGTTGTGACAGTCTGGAGTAGTGGGGCAGGCCCCTGGGTCACAGTGCACTTAAATCCTGGATTCTCAGATGATAACAGAGCAACATTAGTAATTTTATAATTAATTGTGCCTCAGTTTCATAGTATGTAACACCGAGGCAGTCAGAGTAAATATGTTCAGAGTATTTAATCTTGTAAGAATTCTATAAATTAATCCATGTAAATTGCTGAGAACAGAAGCTATCACAGCTCTGCCCAAAAATGGTGGTTGTGAGCCAGTGCTGCTACTGTAACTGAGGAGCTGAATTTCTAAAACAAGAAAGACAAAATATATTTCTGTTGAAAGTGTGACTTTGTTGTTTTGGCAGGACTACATTAATATTTAACAAGTAGTTAAAATACATCATATTTATTTTGTTGGTGTTGACTATTCTTGTTGGTGTTAACTGATTTATTCTTGTTGATATTAACTGATTTGAGAAATTTTCCAGTATTCTAACATTATAATACGCTTATTTAGATATTTTATGCATACAACATAGCTTATAAGTGAACATGAACATTGGAATTATTAAGTTGAAATGTTTATTATTTTAATAAACATCATTGAATTTGTTAATTATGAGCCAGTCCCCAAATTTAAAGCGTGGGACTATCATAGCGCTACTGTAGAACTGACTGCGGATGCAGAAACTAGCAGCATAAGCAGAACAGGGCAAACAGGAGGAGCTGAACAGTTCCTGACGGGTGGAGTTTGCAATTTCCTATGCCAAAGGAAAATAAAAATGCTATGTATAAAAATAGCTTAAAGAAAATAAAGTACGCAATATTAATATATTGTCAACAAATCTAGAGTGGATATGAAAAGACATTTCCTCTCAAAGGTCAAAAAAGAAGATATAATTAGTTGCCTGAACTCAGAATTTAATGTCCCAATAAATTTAAGAATTTAACAGAAAATTTTAGTAAAATTTATGAGTTTGGTTACCTACAAAAGTTATTTCAATTGAGTTACAAAGGAAGGAACCATTTTTAGATGGAGAGGTGATAAAAAAAAAAAAAAAAGTTAGTAAAGTCTTGGTAAAATCTTATGAGAAAAGGCACCCTCTTGAAAAAAAAAAAAAAAGAAAAAACTTCTCAAAAAACAAAAAAACAAACCAAAATCAAAATGAAAAAACCCACCTTTGACCCTTAATTAGATCATTCTACATTATCTGTCAACTGCAAGATGTTTAGTTAAGAATATTAAAGATCAAATGATTAGAAATTTAAAAATTTTTTATTTTTTAGTTTTACATACATTTTATAATATACAATTTACTCTCTAGTTAATACTCTAGGTATCTTTTATTTCAGAGGACTTAAAACTTACAAAGAAAATGTAAAATTGTTTTATTAATTCCAAATTCACCACGCAGATATTTTTTAATGTTTTTTCATTTGTCAAATAATTTCAGATGGTATGAAAAAATTAAATTTCTACTATAATAATATTCTAGCTATGTTAAATCAAATACGTGCATTTCTCTTACTGTTTTATTTCGTTATATTCTGAAGCAAACTTTGAAGTGTCATGGACACAGCAGCTTAAAAGTGTGCCATCAGCCCATGATGTAATTGGTAGGCTCCAGAGCTGTTGCAAGAACTAGGAGGCAGTGAATGCCTTGATCTCGGGCTCTTTGTTGGCTCACTGGTAGGATCACGGGCAAGTTTTACACCTTGGAATATTTAGTCCCACATAAGACCTCTACTATCTTGAAACAAAAAGCGTGTTTCCCAAATTTCCAGTTCTTACAAAGAAAACATTGCAGGACGGTTTGAGTTCTCACTTGGACACAGTTTTGAGGGAGCTAAATGTAAAACTTTAAAGGAAAAGAAAAACTAATGTGTGATGTTGCTAGTAGGCAAAAATGAGAATTTATATTGAAATAGAAGATTTTCATAAAAGCAATAATATGGATGCCAGGTGTGGTGGCACATGCCTGTAATCCTAGCACTTGGGAGGCTGAGGCAGGAGGATCGTTGTGAGTTTGAGACCAGCCTGGGCTACAAAAGTGAGCCCAAGGCCAGCCTGAACTGCACAGCAAGACTCTGTCTCAAAAAAAAAAAAAAAAAAAAAAAAAAAAAAAAAAAAAAAAAAAAAAAAAAAAAAAAAAAAAAAAAAAAAAAAAAAAAAAAAAAAAAAAAAAAAAAAAAAAAAAAAAAAAAAAAAAAAAAAAAAAAAAAAAAAAAAAAAAAAAAAAAAAAAAAAAAAAAAAAAAAAAAAAGCAATAATATGGTTTTACATATATTTCTAGCATGAGTCAAAATGCAGAATATTTTAATTATAAGTAAATACTATTTCATAACATTGACAATAAATTGGAAAGAATTTGAAGAGTTCTTTGTTGATACTGATAAGTTTGGAGATGTTTTCTAATTTACACAAATGTACCATTCAATTTGATGTTATTTACCTAAGAGCTGTTAAGTTTACTTCAGTAGATATGGTTTGAATGTGATTCACTTTTGCTTTAAAGTCAAATCAGTTATTAGAAAAAAGTGAGCCATTTGTATCAATGCTTGAAGATTAAAGGAAAATTACTTCTTGGTGTTTAATTCAGTTATTGGTAAACTTTTGAATAGCTTTTGGTATAATTTGAGTATTGGTATGTGAATGTCCTCAGTTTTATGAAATCTAAACACAATCCAAATATTTATGATGGAAATTTAGATTTTAGTTGAGATGTGTCATAAGGCTAAAGTGCAGGATTTGGAAAACTTTAATGTAAAAAGAACGCAGAATTTCTCACTTTTCCATTGGCATGTTGATATAACATTCCAGATACACTGAGTTAAATATATATAAATAAAGTTATGTTTTCTATATTAACCTTTTAAAGTCTGACCACTAGAAAATTTTAAATTCTGCCTGTGTCTCAGTTATATTCCTCTTATCTAGTACAGACCTGACATTTTATGCACACACAATGACTTCATGACATTTTCTATTATGATGATGATGGCACTCATGTCTTGTTATCTTGTTCTTTGGTCAGTAGGCAACATGGGTTTTTGTGGTCATGAGATGAAAATCACAGCATAGACTAATTCCAGAGTAAAATGAAATTTATAGAAAAGAAATAAAGTTGACTGCCCAATAGGCAGTTCTGGGAAAGACAGTGAGGCTGGCCACTCCATAGACAGTAATGACCTTTGCCAAACCATGCATTCTACTTTGATGTGGTCCTGAAGGAACCATTGTTTTTATTCCAGAAGTCCCAGACAGGGCAGGATTGAATTACTGCGCAGATATGAGTTTGTACCCCATCCCAGTGTGCTTAGGAATGTTTCATCTGAGAGAAGCTTTTATGAGGAGAATGTGTGGCAAAGTGTGGTGAAGCACCTCTTAACTCTGTGCTGGTCCGTTCCCCCTCACCACAAGCAGCACAGAAATCCTCCTTCACCAACAACCGATTTACCTTAACTAGCTTAGCTCCAGAGGTTACAGCAGTCTGCTTGCCCTTTCTCAGGCTGCTTCCAAGTCTTGCCACCCCCACTAGATTATAAACTCTTTGAGGGTAGGAAGTGCTTTTATCCTTGCTTTTATTGATCATATCATGGTACATAGTACTTTAGATATTAAAAAAATATTTGTCAGCCTGTTGGTTGCCCTAGGGCCTGGTTTTATTTTATTTTATTTATTTATTTATTTTTTTTGACTTTTTGAGACAGGGTCTCACTATGCAGTTGAGGCTGGCCTTGAGCTCCCTTTTGTAGCCCAGGCTGGTCTCGAACTCACGCCGATCCTCCTGCCTCAGCCTCCCGAGTGCTGGGATTACAGGCGTGCACCACCACGCCCGGCCCCTTAGGGCCTGGTTTTAATAAGTAAACATATACACCCCCATTTTTGACACCTCAGGATAAAAGTATAAAGCTCTTTTTGAAATATCACCTGCCCCAAAACACATGTTCATTCTCTCTGTCTCTTTCTCTTTTTCTCATAGCATTTGTTTTGTGTACTTGTGCAGTCGGAAAGATTAATTTGTCAGGGTAATAATTCAACATACTTAAATTTCAAAAATTTTTGTTAAAAATTTAAAATCTTGAGTTTTTTTTTTTTTTTTATAACTTTCTTATTTGAAAAACTAGTCTACAATTTTAGTCTAGAATTTTATTTTGGTTGAAATATATCAGTTTTTGTTTGAGACAGACCTATTATGGAAATAAACTAGTTAGAACTAGACACATTGGTTTATATTCTGCCAAGTTCTGTAGCTTGCCATGCGACCTTGTGTCTTAGTTACCCTTCTCTCGTTGCTGGGACAGATACCTGACACTCAAAATGAGGGAAGGAAAGGTTTATTTAGCTCACAGTTACTGAAGATTTCAGTCCATATTTAGCTGGCTCCAAGGCACAGCAGCCCATGGCAGAGGGCAGTCTTTCATGGTGGCAGCTAAGAGCAAGAAGTGGAGGAGGACCTAGCAGCTGCCAAGCATCCATCTACCCTCCCTCCCGTACACTGAAATGCAAGTCACCTGCCCCAGGGGAGGTGCAGCGCCCATTTACACAATTACAAATTCCAGAAGCCGTCCCACCCCGTGACTACCTGAGGCTTTGGGGGTGACACCTATACACAAACCATAACACCTTGAATAAGGAATTTAAATTAACTTCAAATTTCTAATATGGAAAAATGAGGATAGTATCAGCTGTCTCACCAGGATGTTATAAAATGTAAAGAGTATTCAACAGCTGAAGCACATATTTTGATACACAATAAGCATTTTGAAGAATGTACAGGCTATAAATTAAGGGTGAATTAACCATACTTATGTAAAGATGATTGGCCAAATGTATGACTCAAACCTACAACTGGGACCAAAAATCCCAAGTAAGTTTTTCGTATCAGGAAAGAGGGTAGCTGGGAAGGAAATGCACTGCTATTTAGATCAGAAGGTGCAGGTAGTCAGCTTGGCCTTAGTCTCAGGCTCCTGGCTTTCACGTCACATTGAGGTTCATTGAGGTCTTTCTTCACCTCAGCCTGAGGTTCTTGTCAGGTGGGGACCTTAGAGCCTGATACTCCTGAGACCAACATCAGAGGTTGTATCTAGTTCCTTTTAGGGAGGAAAGTTTTGTGACACCTAGAACCTGTCCCCTTCTTCCAAAGGATTTGGTCTTTCTCAGTGAAATCTCTCTTTTTTTTTTTTTTTTTAATGTGTTTAGTACAGGGTCTCTAGGGTCTCACTACATAGATTGGACTCTTAGTGATTGTCCTGTTTTTAGCCTCCCAAGTGCTGGGATTATAGGCATTTGCCACCATGCCCAGTCTCAGTTGCTATCTCAGTGCACCCGGGGGTGGAGCCGGCAGGGCATGTTGGGGATCGAATCTTGGTCCCTACACCTACCTAAGCAGGTGCTTTAGTTTGCTGAGCTATCTGGCCAGCCCTTCTGTGAAATCGTGAAAAATTTTTCTGTCAGTCTTACTGAATAGAGATTTAAAAGGATAAATTAATAAAAGTTATACCTCCACTGCTTTTGATGAAAAAAATGCAAAAATAAAAATAAAAACCAAAATATTAGCCCCGCAGAGATTTATACTGTAGTGTTGATGCCTCTTTAGAAGTTTGCTTTACTGCCTTGTTTTGGCAGTAAAAGTTATACCTCCACTGCTTTTGATGAAAAAAATGCAAAAATAAAAATAAAAACCAAAATATTAGCCCCGCAGAGATTTATACTGTAGTGTTGATGCCTCTTTAGAAGTTTGCTTTACTGCCTTGTTTTGGCGTTAGAGCTGCCTATCTAGAAGTGCACTTGTATCCTACCACCAGCAAGCAAGGGACCTGCAGGACAGAGTCAAATGTGAGAGGGGCATGTACTTAAAGATACAGACCCAGTTTTAGAACTTCGCCCTTGGGTGGTAGCCCTAGTGTGTAATACAGCATGATCTGACAGATAGTTGCTGCTGGGGGAGTTTACCTGCTGCACTCACTCCAGACCCCACCTCCATGTGAGACCAACCTGGTCCCTGTCCCTGTCCCTGTTCCTCTCCCTCTCTGTGCCCCCTAGGGAGTTTAACTCAGGGCCTCATATTTGTCAGGCAGGTGCTGTACCACTCAGCTAGATACCAACCTTCTTGATCCTTACTGGGAGCCCTGCTGGTCCTGTCGTCCAGACTCACAGCTCCTGTAGCGTTCCATCTGTCCTCAGGCTCAGAGTATTAGTTAATGTCATTATTCTCATTTGCAGCTTTTGGTTGGATGCTCAAATATTTCTGCATTTACACTCATGTGTATATGCTTGAATTTTATCTATCTTTTAAGACACTCAGAGTCACAGTTGTGTTTGTCTATGTGTTTTTTCTGTTTGTGTAGTTGGTCATTTGTTTTGCTTTTGGTGTTGGAAATTGAACCAGTGCTTCACACTTGTATGCAAAGTACTCTACCACTGGAGCTGAACAACCTCCTTACTCCCCCAGCATTCAAAATTAGAGTTGTTAAATTATCTCTTTCTTCACT
Source organism: Myocastor coypus (assembly GCA_004027025.1). Classification (NCBI taxonomy): domain Eukaryota; kingdom Metazoa; phylum Chordata; class Mammalia; order Rodentia; family Myocastoridae; genus Myocastor; species Myocastor coypus. The sequence goes on along the minus strand of PVJA010006837.1, from coordinate 59,995 downwards.
GATTTACAATGTTTCCTGCATGGTAGCAACTCCACAGTTACAGAGGAGGTCAGAAATGGATTAGGAAGCCAGTAAGTGGATTATCTGTCATGATATGCATGTATGTTATGTTATGTTATGTTATGTTATGTTATGTTATGTTATTTATTTATTTCTGGCTACACATTTATTGAACAGAAAATAAAGTCCTCCAGCTTTACTGTGGTGGCTGACCACGTCCTCGACCAAAGCCGCCTCTAAACTGGAATTCAGTGGCTGAACCGGCCCCGGCCTCAGCCTTCTTGTCAGCACCAGCGGGCACGGCGCTGCGTCTGTAGGCGTCCCTGTCGGCCTCCCCACGCGTGAGCCTCATGGGCCGCTCGCCCTCCACACCTTTTGGCCGGGGTCTGCCAGTCTCAGGCCTGCTGCGGTGCAGAGTAGCAGGCACAATCTCGGGGGGGCAGGTGGAGGTAGTCACGGAGATACTGGATGCCGTCGTTGGTAAGGTACCAGTAGAAGTGTCTCCAGGCGAACTGCACCTTCACGTAGCCTCGAGACTTGAGAGACTGCATGGCTTTCATGACGTGAAGGTTGGGCACATTCTTGTCTGCCACCTCTGGGTGCTTGGGCATGTGGACGTCTTTCTTGGCCATCATCACTCTCTCCTTAAAAAGGAGCTCATAGATGGCAATCGGTTCTTCTTGGGCATCAACATCACGACGGCTGTACTGTCCGAGGCCGAGCCTGGAAAGCGATATGCGTGTATTTTAAGAAGTCTTATTTGAATTGGTAATTAATTATACCAATAGGACAAAATAGGTTAAAATAGTAAGAATATTTGTTAATCGTTGAGCTATTATGTAACCAACAATGATATGTTAGCAACAACCTATTCATTGAATGTGCAATAATATGGGGAAAGATCCAGTCATCAATATATGCATATCTTTTTGTTATTCTCTGATCTTTTTAATGCCAATGAGAAAAGGACATTTGTTTCTTCTCTCTGCCTGAGGCAGAACACAAATTATATAAACAAAAATGTACAAGGAAACCTTAATACATTAGGCAAATACTAAAATTTCACTGTTCTCTTCAGTACAAAGTTTTTCTTTTTCAAATTTAAAGTTTTTCATTAAGCATGTCCTTGAACATTTGGACAAAGTACAGCTCTGTTTTAGAGTACCTGCAAACAATCATTTCCTTTATAAATCACTTGGGTGATTAGAACTACGTAATCACGTACTTTGCAGAGAAACAGCCTTTAATTGTATGAACTGTCACTTTGAAAGATAGTGCAGAAGGGGAAAGGAAATGGAAAGGAACTCAGTTCTCAAAATTTGTACAATTGTATTTTTTATACAGTTGTAGCTATTTACTGTAACAGAAATGATTTAAACATAAAGTTTACTAGTAATGTATTATTAGCTTATTTACAAATCTATACTAGTCTTTATCATTGTATTTGGAGCCCTGATATATAAAAACATTAACCTAGCACATTGTTCTAAAGTTGAAAGGTGTTATTCTCACTACCACTGAACTCGCCAGTTCGGCAGATCTTTGATAAGATTTTGACAGGGATATACTTCTTGTATTTCCTCTGTTTTCCCCCTACTCTTGATTTCATGCTCAAGAGTGGTGATTTATTTCTCTAGGGCACAGTGCCATCCAGTATAGAATAGGTCAGTGCGGTAGTATTTCATAGCTTCGCTTTCATCCACAAAGCCCTGCCACCCTTCACCTGTGACTCATGCATCTACTGGTGTTCTCTGATAGCAGGACATTTTGATTAGCTGTGCAGTCTACCTGCTTATTATTCTCATCCTGTCCACGTGTGCATGTGCTGATGCCTGTGAAATCTAGAGGCCCCAGCGAGTGCAGAAGCATAATCGTATCTAGGCCAGGAAGTGCCTGGCTGCCCAGATAGTTCTCAGAGCAATAGGGCAGACACTGAATCTCTTCCTTCCTTCCTGTCTTTCTCTGTCCCGTAACACCTATGGCCCATGTAGGTGTTTGACATACTAATCTAGCTCTCTTTCCATTGTTATGAGAGTCTATAGAAAACAAATTTTATGATAAAATATCTACAGGCTCATTGTTATGGAGTGATGAGCCTATTAATGAGGCAAGTTGCCATAAAAATAATTTATTACACATGTACCTCACTTAAATGCTTGATCTAGGTCTTCTAGACCCAGGGCAGGTCAGTTTGTCCCAGTTTATTCCTTTGTTAGGAAGGTAATAAAATACCAGTTTCATAAGATTTTTTGAAAAGTATATGGACATAGATCATGTAGCACATGCGTGAGACAGATGTGCATACTGACCTTCCTATTAATTAGTGTTTGCAGTAATAGGGTACAGTGGACTTCCTTTTCCTCTGAGGGATTGAAAACTTTATGAGTGGTGTGAATGGAAGAAGGGGACAGAGAAAAACAGGGTTTCAAACTAAAGGAGCTTATGTTTTCTTAAAAATATAGGAACGCACTATTTCTTGGCCATAGCTTTTCACTCTTATGGAGGTGAGCAGGTAGACTGATCCATTATGTATCAACACACCACCCAGCACACCCATATGCTGCTAGATTTACTTTTGATTTCAGACATTTCTAGAAATGTGCGTGTTGAGACATCTACGTGTAGATTGCCTTTTCCCTACTCATTTAAATAAAAATTACGTTTCTATATCATAGCAATAGCTGCTTTGTTTTTGCTGGTTTGAGAATCTTTACCAGTATTTTCCTTATAGCATTTGCCAAAGGTAAAGTTATTTTAATATATTAAAGTTACAAATGCTGGATTGTACAAATATACCTGGAGTTCACATTTTGGTATTTGCTTTCTTCCTAGCTAAGCATTTACAATAATCACTTGCAGTTGGAAGGGCCATTTATTTTCAACTATGTTATTTATCAGAGCTATGCTCCTAGAAATACGCTAACCAATTTCACATTGCAGTTTTCGAATGGATTTTTAAAAAATTTTATTTGCATTTATTTATGCTTAATTTTTTCCCATGCCATAAGTTTTTGTTTCTTCAGTTTCTTCTGGGATATCTCTTTCTTCCGTGCGACCTCCCCCTCTGGTTTAGGAACAATGTGTTCCTTTTCAGTATGGATCATCTCAATATGGCAGGGGGAGCTCATGCATGGGTTAACCTGGCCATGAGCTCTGTAGGTACAGTGGTGCATCTTGGGTGCTTTGTTCACCTGAATGTGTTCAATAACCAGAGAATCTACATCTACACCCTTAAGTTCAGCATTACTCTGCATTTTTAAGCATGTGTAGCAAAAATTCAACACTCTTTTGGGCCACTGACCCTGGGTCCAGCCCTACCGGTTGGCCTGGGCATACCTACCAACTCCACCATTGTAATGTCATCACACTGTTTCTTTAATGTGACATCCTTCATATGCTTGGTGGCCTTTCAGATATGTATACCCTTGATGGCCTGGGCGGTTTCACACGTGTTCTTAAGGTGAATGTGAAGATTTGAGCCTCTTGATTTGCATGATTTCATGGGGTTTTCTAGGTTGAGAGAGTAGCAAACCACTTTCACTGGACACCTCATGTCGCTCACAGGAAGACATTGAATGGATTTTATGAGAGATAAAAATTAAATAATTTTATACACTTTCTACATACTACTTATAGACCAATTGGCAAAATGCAGCCTATTGAAACTGGATTAAGGATGTCAGTCCCTATTCAGCTGGCTCCAAGGCTGACGGTCACATGGCAGGATGTAAAGGATTTCCAGTTGAAATACTATATAAAGTCACAAACAAAAACCAGGCATGATGACACATGCCTGTAATCCCAGCATTCAGGAGGCAGAGGCAGGAGGATAGTTGCAAGTTTGAAACCTCCTGGGCTACAAAGTGAGCCCAAGGTCAGTCTGAACTGCATTCTGAGATCCTGTCTCAAAAAATACAAAAATGAACAAACAAACCCACAAACAAAAAAAATTCTTCAGTATTATACTAGTCAATAGTTGAAAGGAAAGAAGTCCCAATATACCATTTTAACCTAGCAAATTGAGAAAATATTTTAAAAAATGAATCTCTCCTTTTTATATTCGTCTTCCCTTGTTTGTTTGTTTTAGCTGGCAACACACTGACTTTCTAAACTTCTGAAGCCCATGTGTTTGGAGGGAGTGCTGGATCCTGGCAGAGCAGGATGCAGGATGAGGAGGATCTGGTGCCTGCTGAAGCCTCCACCTCAGGCTCACCCTGCTTGCCAGGCTCTGGAAGGCATGGTGTTGATGTCAGAGCTATCCCCTCTCTCTCCTTTGCGTGTGTGTAGTACCTTTGTAGCCCTTGCCAGCCAGGACCTTTTCCTGGCCTGGAGGGGAAGAGTGGATGAACATGGAGAATCTGCTGCAGGGTGTGGTCAGACCTTCAGTATGCAGAATGATGATCATCACCTCAGCACATTGCTGGACTGCTGTATTCCTCTGTAGGGATGAGTGCTAAATGAGAGGCAGCGACAGTCGGTTGTTCGGTGACAATAGCCTTGATGGGAAAATAGTTTTCAGCTTGCAAGTCAGTGTGAGATGGGAGTATGTTTTACATACTGCTAATGGTTTGTGTCTCCTTTTCCTTTCTACATTCAATTAATTACCACTCCATTCATTGCTGCTGGCTTTGTTGTTGTTCTTTGCTCTCTTAATGAAGTCTGTGTCTTATTTGGGTCTCAGCAGTAAGTTCAGAGATCTGTTTATGCCTTGCGAGGGTGCATGCGTGTGTGTGTGTGTGTGTGTGTGTCTGTCTGAGTTACTCTTCTCTCATTGCTGGGACAAACACCCAACTCCTAAAATGAAGGAAAGAAAGGTTTATTTAGTTCACAATTATTAGAGATGTCAGTCCTTGTTCAGCTGGCTCCAAGGGGCACATGGCAGAAAGCAGTGGTTCATGGTGGCAGAAGAGCAACAATGGCAACTGAGGGAACAGAGAGTCTATCTCTCTGTCTCTCTTATAATACATTCAGGCTATTTCCCTAGGCTGGGGAAGGTACACATACCCATAATCCCAGCCCTACTAAGACCCATAATCCCAGCAGTACATAGACCCATCATCCTGGTGGATCATGAGTCAGTTTCAAACTGTAGAAGTCCCCGCCCCATGATTGTGCAAAGCTTTGAGGGGGCAGCTAGGCACAAACCATAGCAGTGTATATGTGCTCACATGTTCAGGCTCATGCACACATGCGCGGACAGGTTCTGTTACTTCCTCAGTGTGTGATTAAAAACTTAAAACAGTTAAAAGCTTAACTGTTTGAATCTCAGTTTCCTGATTTGTAAAGTGAGAGAGTTGGATTAATGAATCCCTATGGTCTTTTGAATCCGGTGAGTCTAACAGACATTTCATCCACTGATTTGTTATTAATAGGAGCCAGTTCAAATACTTTTTGAATATATTCTGCCCTGGATGGTTTGCATTTGAATAGTCTAAGCATTTAAAACAGTGCTGGTGAACTTTTTAGAGGTTTCTGTGATGCAAACAGCCAACTACAGCTATGGTTGCCACCACTGATTTAAAGATTTTATTGTGATTCAAAACAGCATCCTTTTCTAATGATTGAAGTGTCCATAGTTTACTTAGTGCAGGACACAGAATACCTTTAAATTGTAGTTGGGTTTGGTTGGAATGATGTGTGTTTTTAGAGTAACTGCAATGTACAGAGGGAAACTGTGGGAGACCTGTGCAAATGACACTTCCTTATTTGCAGAAGGGTTATTCTGTTTTCTGATGCTTGAGATAATATAAAGAGATGTCACTTATGGCATGGATTTTGTAGCTCAATACTATTTCTTACCACTTTAACCTGTTCAAAGAAGCTGCCAAATGATACCTAAACATCGATTATGCATGATGTGGCTTTCTAATTTAGAACACAGTCTAAAGGGGCCAGGCTTTCCCCTTGCATATAAGAATAGTCCTTTGTCATTTGTCCATGTGGACTGCAAGAGCATCCATGCTGCAGAGATAGAGAAAGCCCACGTCCCTCCACTGTAGGACAGTGACTGCCCTGATGCAAGTGTTAGACTTGGTTGATGTGAGGGCCCAGCAAGTACTTTTTCCAGTGATCTCTGGATATTGGGAGAAAGAGGAGCCTTTCAAAGTTTCCTTCGGCTTTTTTAATACATATGAAGTTTAGCAGTTTTAATGTAGTGGTCAAAAATTGACTGCTAATAGAATTTTACTTGTTTATGTGACTTGCTCATGGACATTTCGGAGTACTTCATGAAAAATGAATCCTTTTCTACCCCCCAAAAAAAGTACAGGATTGAGCATCAGGCACAATGAAACCAGGCTCTTTTGGTTCCTGGGCAGGGCCACATCCCTCCAACATGTGGTCCCACCAAGGCAAGTCCACCTCCGCACATCTCTGTTCCTCTAGGGAGTACGAGCGCCCAGAACCAAAACCTGGGAAATTTCAGGCTTGCTATTCTTTTCCCCTTCTCTTAGCTCTGGAGTGTTCTCAAATTACATGGCTTCTCTGGGCCTGGGTCACTTGATTAAAACTGGAAGCACTGTTTAATCCATAAAATACTCTGTAATGGAAAATGACTGCATTAACTTAGTTTGAAAATGAATCTTTTATGTCTTTTATTATTTGGGAGGGGGGTTGGTATGTTTTGATAGCTCCCAGGTGGAAGAGGATGAGGAAGGAGATTATTTCCTAGTTTAAAATTATGAAAGATTTGGATTCTAGTTCTGGCCTCTTCTGTAACTAATGGTGTGATTCTTAGCAAGTTGGCTAACTTCCTATGCTTCTGAGGTGTCAAATTGCTGTTTATCTTGATAGCTCAGTTAGTTCTTCAGAGAATAAGACAAAATAATTTCTGTCTTAAAAGTATTAAAGTCATGGTGATAGCCTAAATCAGTACAGCATTAATACGGAATAGATCCTCTTAATAACCTTGTGCAAGTTTAGATTTAGAGGGGTCACAGTTGAGCTGTTACTTCTACTATTAAGTTTTCTGTAGCAGACTTTGGGCCTAGGCTGATATTTAGACCAGATTGATTGTATTTATACTGAACAAGATGGAGATTTAAGTGTGCCTATTCCTTAGTTCCACAGGGGTCCAGTGTCAGTAGTTGATGTGAACTACAGGCTCTGGCTGGTATGACATTTCAGTCATCAGTCAGATTGGGGCATTCTCTATGAGGTTATACTTCCAGGGGAGGCAGAAACAACCATCTTGCTGTTTTGGCAGACATCTGCCTTTGCAGATACCGTGTCTCCTCGAGAGTCCCCCCGGGGGAGGCCAACTGGGTTCCCTGGGCCAGAGACCAGGAGTCCTTGCTGGGCTCTTTTCCCACTCATTGTGCAGCCCAGGCCCTATCACTGGACAGGCCTGGCAAGGAAGCGAGGAGGAAGCCAGTGCCACTGCTGGTTCAGAATGTTCCAGTGTGGTTGGAAAGTTTGAGAAGTGGCCTGGGTGAGAAGAACAAGACCTCATTGACAGAGTTCAGTGCTAGTCAGGTCTGGTTCACATCAGCTTTCTAAATAATCACAGATCTCCCCACCCCAGGGAGCTCCAACACAGTCACCTCTGCTGATTTTTTGTGGGGTTAACATTCTGTGTAACTAGGAAGGAACACAAAGCATTTCCCGTTTTTACTCCAAGCGAATTCTAAATCACAGATTGTGTCATGGTGTCTGCTTCAGAACAGCACAAGAGCACCAACTTCATGCTTACCAGGGCTTCCCAACCTTTGTTGTCAAGTCAGAATTGTTATTGCAAATATTTTTGTACCGAACTGTTTGCTTATTGATTTATTTACAGGACTACTAATTATTTGAACATTTGAGATAGTCATAAAGGCTGCCCTGCCTTGAATTGGTCAGCTTCATATGAGGTCTGAATTAGTTAGCATGGTGAATGTGTAAGAGCCATGCACGGTGAGAGATTGGGATGAAAAGGCCAAACCTTCTCTTCTCCACACGAGTCTAGGAACCAGAATATTTATGTCAAGGAGTCAGAAAAAAATCTGCCAGAGATTTTAATGAGCCACAAAATGTATCCCTTGTTTGCCCTGCCTTGTCATTCAGCCTGAATTTATGTAGGACTTCAGAATTACGAAATTACTATTTCAAGCAATTACTTGGCAGTCTCATTTCTAGTTCCAACTTTAAGTCAAGTCCTGATAGTCAGGTTTGCTTCCTTTTTCTTTTTCCTGGAATATCTTTTTGGAATTGAAGCTCAAAGGGGTCTTTTTAGTTTTTTCAAACTAAAGAAAGCCAGTCACCCTAAACTACTTTTGAGGACATTTCCAGTCAGTAGATCTTATATTCCCATGGATGGCTTAGAGGAGACTCTACAAGGGCTGAAAGCAGAAGTGCACATACAGGATTCATTGTAGGAGAAGAGATGTCCGACTCATGCTCTAGGGAGGCTCTTGAGTCTAAAAAGTATCTCAAAAGGGATAATTTCTCAAATTTGATTTCTAAATAGCTTATTAGATACCTCTCACATTTTCCCTTAAAAAAATGGTATGCAAAATACTATTTAACTAGAAACTCTTACTTGGAAATTTTAAAAATAATGATTGAAAAGCAGCTGAGAATCTCGGAATTTTGCCAGATGCTTTCATCTTCAGTTATGAATTAACTACATAATTTAAGATTAATGCAAATGAAGTATTGATCATTTAGTAAAAATTAATATCTTTATTTTTATTAAAGTCCACATATGTATGTGTTTGTCCATATTATGCTGTGATAATACAGCCCATTGCATTCCCACCCCTAATATACACCCTTTGTCCCCCTCTGACTTCCTGTCGTCTGTGAGCTTAGCAGTACTTGGGAGGCCCCCCAGATAGGCTCAGCTTCAGTAATTGTAGCTTCTGGTCTTCCCTGCCTCTTCCTCCACTGGTCCTTCCCTGTCCTCAGCCCCGCAACTCCCACTGCATTCCACAGATTCCTGGTTTATGCCCCTGTCTGCCACATTCTGGTTGCACGTTCCTGCAACACTGGAGCATTCTGCTTTGTGCCCATGTGTGTGTGTGTGTGTGTGTGTGTGTGTGTGTGCCTCGTATGACTCGCAAGGGGCAAAAGTTAATCCCAAGTCCTTTCTGTTGCATGTTTTTACTTCCCTGGGTTGCTGCATCTTCCTGTGTCTTCTGTGGTGCTCACACAAGTTACAGTTGGAAAGGTGTTCTGGGAAGACTTGTGTTTATTGTCATCCTAGGTACTTTTATTTTTGTTGCTAGCATCCTTAATATTTTGTTCTGTCAGCCTTTTACATGCTTTTCTCAAAAGTCTTCATCCTGTCTGCACCAGTCACCACAGTACTGACACTTCCCAATTCTCCTTTTCTTCCAGGATGGTTCCTACTTGGCTGAGTTCCTGCTGGAGAAAGGCTACGAGGTGAGTGACTCAGTTGGGTATTGGGCTGTGTGACCACCAGGACGTGGCGGCCTCATCCTTCCTCTGCTGCAGTCCTCCTGTGTGTGTTTTCCATGGAAACTCTGATAATAAATCAGAATCTGGAGAAGATTGTGTTGCTGGGCCTGTGGTCCTGCCAGCTCATTGTGCTGTTTATCTGCTGGTGAGGCCTGGTGGTTTAGCTGCTCTGCACACCTCCCACTTTCTCCTTTAGATAAAGCAGCAGCCTGTTCAAGCCAAGCTGCAACATTATGAGGGTTAATTTATGATGTAATGCGTTACATAGAAAAGTTCCACTCATAGCGGTCACTTTATTCGGAAATTGCACAGAGCAATAAAAACCAAGTTGATCTTTGGCAAGCTTGAATGAAAAATTTACACTTGGAGGTTTTTGACTTCTAATGGGCAGCTCTATATTTTATGGAAGCTGAAACTTCTGGATTTGTTGCTGGTACTGTCTTCATCATCTTTTTCTTTTTTTTCTTCATTATTTTCTCCTTTCCTTAGTAAGAGACAGGGATTTTTGTATTAAACTTCATGCAGTTCAGTATGTATATTATGCTTTTTAAAGAACACTTTTCAGATATATGCATATGTAAACATTTATGCCCTACAGAGACTAAGAACCCGTGCAGTGGTCCATATGCTCTAACCTGCTTTGCCTGGTCATTTTTGTTAATAGCTTTGCCTTGTTTCTTTATTCTAGTTGTAAGGATAGTGTATCAAAAATGTACAGTTGGAAGAAAAGGGACGGCACGAGTAAGGATTTTGGCATCTGCACACCAATGAGATTTGAAGAAATGAAAATTAATTTTCTTATAATAATTCAGAAATTTATGATAGGTTTGACTATTAGACTTTAAAAATTTATACTAGTTGTATGTGACACCTTTTGTATTCTTACGTTGCAATGTCAAAATAAAACAAATGTAGTTATGAAAGTACACATATGTAAGTATATAGATTGCTGTAATAATTAAGGGCATAAATGTATATTTTACAGAGAACAGAGTTTCGGAATAGATCGTATATAATTCTGCCAAGTGGGTTTAGGAAAACATTGAGGCTATACAAACCTTATAATGCTTTAAGACATATTAAATAGAATGGCAGAGGAGCATCTACAGACTGCATCTCAGATGTGTGGGACCTGCCAGGGCTAGCCGTAGCCAGCTAAGGCCTGGAGGAAGCTGAAGGAAGCAGCTGCACTGTGTTGTTCACAGTTTTGCAGAGGGAAGTCGCATGACAGCAGCAGTGTTCCAGCTGCATGGGTGTTGAGGTCTTCTGTGATGTGGACATGGAAGGCTGAGGCTGGAGCGAGGTTGGTGGCAATAGGCACAGTCCTTGTGGTCCTCAGGATGGGGTTTGGCCATGTGTTGTGATGACAGGTAGGGGAGGACTGCCGCAACCCAAGGTCCCAGTGAGGATCAGGGACTGATTTAGCCACCAGAACAACAAGGCAGCCTAAGGTAGTATAAACCTGCAGGGCCAACCTTTCTAAGCTCCTTCAAGTCAGGTATATCACTAGTCTCAGGAATAACTGGGAACAACATAGTTTTAGGTAGCAAAATGCAGCTGGCGTCAGATAAACACCGAAGAAGAGGCTTGCTGCTGTGGCCAAGTTGTGCATAGGAAAGAAGCGGGCACTCCTTGACTGGCTGTCGGTCAAGGCCAACTTGGCCTCAGCGTGGTGGGGAGGCAATCTGCTGAAAGGCAGTAGGGCTGGTGGGGAGTGGCGTGGGGCAGAGTAAGCAAGGACAGACCCTCTGTGTAGAGTTTGCACAGCACAGTTTGATGGAGACAAAAAATAAACAAAGAACTTAGCGAAACACAGACATTTAGATGGCTTTGAACAGAACAGCGTGTATTAAAAGATCAGTGAGTAATGTTAATTACCTTGTATGACCACACACATCTTTAGATTTCTGAGAGTTTGAGGCCTAAACATTTAAATGTGGCCATAAAAATCTACTTATCTGATCATGTTTAGGATGAAGTCTTTCACATGGATAAATAAAGCACCCTCTAATAACAAATTTACATATGACCTACATGAATCTCTAACCACATGCAGTAAGTAAGACTATGCAAATGTTACTTATTTCATACAGGTTCTTGCTATGCAGCTCAGACTTATAGTGTTCCTTCTGGGATTACAGGCATCTACCACCACACCCAATTCTGGGGCTGGTGTGGAGCGCCCAGATTCCAGGACTGGATGACATGCAGTACCTGGGATCGAACTCAGGATGTTAGGCTTTCTAGGCAGGTGCTTAGACCGCTGAGCAATCTCCCCAGCCTATGCAAATGCTATTTAAATAGGTGTACTGTTTAGAGAATAATGGTATGAAAAAGTCTGTATATGTTTGTCACAGGTGCAGTTAATTTCTTTCTTTTTTTTTTTTTCCCCCTCAATCTGGTTGAACCCATGGGTATCGATCGCATCTATGGGTATGGAAAACTAATGGCGTTGGTTTATTGCTGGTCCAGTTCTCAGTGAAAAGAGACTGCAAATTATCATCATTCTTGTTGCTTGTCTTGAATTTTACTCAAGATTAAACATTAAAAAAACACAAAGAGAATATATTTAACATTGTTCAATCTTCATTATACCTGCAGATATCTTCTCACAATGAAGAGAAAGAATTTTCAGGCTACATGGAAAGTTACCTTGTAAATATTTCACATACTTAATTCTGAAGTACAAAGGGCCATTTTCTATACTTGGTTGGCAAGCACAGAGAAGAAAGCTGGACCAGTAGTCCAAACCAGCAAGCCAGGGAGAACTGGGGCCTGGCATCTGGGTGTTCAGTGTCTTAATGTTCCTTTACAGTTGCTAGGTCTGTGGCCTTGAACAAATTACTCAACTACTCTAAGACTTAGTGTCCTTATTTGTAAATGGGAGGATGAACACAGCTATCTTCTCAGGTGGTCCCGAAGATTAGATGGGATGGCACATGGAAAGCACTTAACCAGGGGAGCCCGTGGAGGTGAGGGCTCACTACTGCAGGAGTCATGGAGAGACAGTGTTCAGTGTCAATAAGCCAGAGGATGTAGATGGTGTGGAAGGCTCCCCTTGGCCAAACTCACAGATTAGCACTGCTAAGAGGCAGTCACCTGGCACATGCTGGAGCCATGTGTGTTCCTTCCCACTGTTAGTGATAAAGAAAAATCAGTGCAAATGAACCTTTCTGTGGAAGCATATTCCAGTTTTCTGTGCCTTCTTAGTACTGCTACCAGCAGAGAAGCAGCAGCAATCGCCAGCAATGTACTCTTTTGTCCATTTACAGGGAAAAGCTAGAGAACAAAAGACTAAGTTGAATGCTTTAAAACTGGACTTTTATTTGGATATACAAGAAAAATTTGAATTAAGTAAAAAATGAAACTGCATGTTGGAATTTAAAATAAAGAATATTTGTACTGTGACTTGCTTTTCTAGAAAAGCAACCATACCCACTTCCTTTGAGGTGGAGAAGTAGAAAAACAAGTATGCAAGGATTGTTTGATTGCTATTTCTGAGAGGTTATTTATTAGAATATTGAATTTCTTCACTCCTTTTTTTTTTTTTTTTCTTTTTTAATGTGTTTGGTTGTTGCAGGGCCTCACTATGCAGCTCGGATTTATAGTGATCCTCCTGCTTTCAGCCTTCCCAGTGCTGGGATTACAGGCATGCACCACTACTCCTGGACTCTGGCTGGTTCAGCCTGCCCTGGGGTGGAGCTGGTGCAGTGTGTGGTGCCAGGGATCAAACCATGGTTCCTGTGCTTGCTTACGCTTGCCTAAGCAAGTGCTTCAGTCTGTTGAGCTATTTTGCTGGCTCCACTTACTTTGTTGATCTCTGAGAATCATTGAAATATTCTTTTCTAGGTAGTTTGCTATTTCAGAATCCTGTATACCTTGATTTGAAAAAAGGCCTGTTTTTATGGATTCTGTTTTGAAACTGTACTGATTACCAGCAAGACTGGTCACATTTACTCTTTAATACAACTGTTCATTGGTGGCGTAATCTCAGGAAGCATTCTCTGCTAAATAGTGGAAGTAATAGTAGTGTGGTTGCTATGAAGACTGAGTGATTTAGTGTCTCTAAGAACATTGTCACCTTGTTGCTGAAGTGCAAATCTTTGTTGCTGATACTGAGCCTCCCTAGAGCAGTGATGATGACCCTTCTGGTGCGATCAGTGATCACGACAGTGCTGTGGCATGCAAGCCAAAGCTTCATCCCACTGCCCTAGATGATCTCTGCTTTAGAGATGGGTGGTATTAATCACCCCTGGGAGGCATGGTTGTTTCTAGGTAAAATCTCTAGACTCTAAGGAGTATTTTTTTTTCTTGATCATAGTAAATAATAAAACATTTCACTGTAACAATGTCTAATCTGACACTAGATTTTAAAGTCAAATCTACTTTGTTCAGACATAAAAAGAACTTGAAATTTTCATCTTGATCACTTAGTTGACTAGCACACGAAATTTGTTTGTCATAACACCCATATCCATTTATTTTAAAATCTCGGTGTTTCAGTTATGTTTTGTTTGAAGTGCTGTAATTCAATCATGATTCTGATGAAGTTTATATAAAGTCATTTAGCTCATTTATCTTTTCAGTCTGCTTTCTAACCTTCATCACTTTTTTTTCTCTTCAAATCCTTATAAAAACAAAAAAGCTTCACCTACATCTTTTCTGTAAAGAAAAAGCTGCTAATCTCAAATTCTTAACTAGATTATGCAGTTTGCACACATTTTGACTTGTCTTGAAGTTTGCATTTCACCTGTCTCAGAAGTAGACAGAATCAGCTTTCATTAGTTCTTAGAATAATACCTGCTGTCATAGATTAAGCACTTGGCAGCTCTTTATTTCCCTGTATACACATTCCAAAGGCTGGGAGTTAGGGGAAATTAAATACTTTTTTCATTAGGAAAGTCCTCCAAAATCATTGAATTTAAGAGTGATATAGATCTGCTGTAACTTTTGTAGTTGTATGCTACTCACACTGGATGCATCAAGATCATTAACATTTTTGTTGATGTCCTGTATTTTTATATGATACGTGTATTTTTTTCCCTGTGTTTTGGGCTGTTAGAATGTGACTTCCGCAGAATTCAGTGATTAATAGAAGATAGTCTAAATAGTAATGCTATTATTTTCATTGTCAAAGTTAAATGATCTGTTTTAGGAACATGAACACTCCTTTCTGTAAAGCAAAACAAAGCACTTGTATTTGAGAAATCTGTATTTCAGAAATAGCTTCAGTGGAAAACACCAGATTTCCTGTGTATAAGTGTATACGTGAAATTGCTTTTATTAAACAAAATTGATTTTGTAGAGCAGTTCAACCCTAGCACCAAGTAATAATTTAAAAATTAAAGTGAAGTAGAATAAATTCTAAGCTTAACATTACTGTTATTTTGTATATTTTCAAGTAAAGTCTTTGTATAGTCAAATCTCAACCTAATGTTTCTTAGATCTTAATATTTGCCTAGTAAAATGTTAACCAAGTTTGCAATGTTCCCTTCCTAAGGTATTTTTATATTTACCAACTTTTTGGGGGCTTCATTCTTTTGGAAAATAGTGCCTATAAGTGCTTTTCTCTTGGTGAAGCAGCTGAGCAGCGGAATCGCTAATTGTGGGGGTACTGTATCCTATGTAGAAGTCAGTTTCTCATGTATGCCATATAAAATGATGGTGACATTTCTTTCTGTTTGAAAGAAAGCCTTATGTACTTATAATTTTCCTCTTGCACTTGGAATATTTGAGTCATGCCAAGGATTAATTTTGGTCTGAATTAGACAGAAAATGATTGAGGTAAAATATAGAAGTGTATTCAGCTGCAAATGAACCTACCCAGCTTTAGAAAGAACACTTCCAAAATAAGTCAAGGATTAAAACTGCCACGAGTGGAACTGGAATGTGGGCAGCTGGTGACATAAGCTAGTGTTGGCATTGGCAGCACAAAGGGAGCAATCTTGACACAAGCAGGAAGCAGGACCAGGTCTGGAATAATTCCTCTTATATGTCAGGCACAAACAGTCTTTTCTTCAGGATCGGGCAGGTGTGCATTTCCTTTCCAGCAACATTTTCCTCTCACACTAATCATGACTAAGTCAGGATAGAAGGAAAAGTTTTGAAAATCCTGTTTTCCTTTGCTTTTTCTTTTATTTCTTAAATCCAATATCCTTAACCTATGCAGTTTAACTTCTGACTTTTCTGCACAGCTGCATAATAGCAACTGCTCTGCTTATACTGGAGGTTCAAGAAATAGAGATCTTAGTAGATGTAGCCTGGAAGAACCTGAAGACACTGTATGGACGGGAGGCCTTGTGCTCTGTGTGCAGCAGGCAGTGGGGCTATCACAGATGCTGTCTCACATGGTCTGTCTTCATCTTCAAATTGAAGAGATATTTTTGTCAACAGTAGGGCCGGAAGTGTATTTAGGAAAGGAGATGTTTGACTATCTACAACAAAGCATAAAGTTGCATAATGATCTAGTTCCTTTTGTTGAGATTGGCAGTGAAGACAAGGTGCCAGAGGGAAATGGAAGTGAGGTGCTAGGAGCTGGCTGGCAGTGCAGGCAGGGAGGGCAGACAGCAGCAACAGCTCTGATGTTTGAAGGCAGTGTTTTAAGTAATATTTATGTTTTTCATAAAGTAATCAGACATTAGCAAAACAACTTCTGAGTTGTTTATTAATCCACATTGTGCATTTATAATTAACTCTTATCTTTTCACACATAAAACACAGGTCCATGGAATTGTACGGCGATCCAGTTCATTTAATACAGGTCGAATTGAACATCTGTATAAGAATCCCCAGGCTCATACTGAAGGAAGTAAGTGATTTTATTTTTCTGAATTATCTTTCTATAACTTCCTAGTTCCATAGGATATTTTCAAATGTTGTTATTTCCTTAGAGCCCATCAAGTCATACTTATTTACCCATGAATTGCTGCTTTGACTATAGCCTTATGAAAATCTTTGTGTTGCTTGCTGTGCTAGATCACATATCATCTTGGTTTGTCTGTTAGAAGGACATTGGGTAGGTGGCTTGTAGGAACCACGGGAATATAGACTTTTGACCATCCTTTTCCAGATGATCTTATCTCCCCAAATAAGAGCAATTCTATGTTGAAGGAGAATCTGGTCTGACTCACTCAACTTAAATGGACTTGTACACTTAAGTATTTTTTAAAATAATTTGTGAAGACAAGTCCAAAACCAGATGGCAATAAAAACTGTATTTAAATTGTTTTACAACTCATTGTCAGAATTTTCAGTCTTTTTTTTTTTTTTAATAAATTTGCCTGTGTATATCTGTGTGGTTCCCAAGGACACAGTTTTTCCCCTTTGATTCCATAGCAACTGCTGTGATTTTTGGGAGGCCATTTGCAAGCAGAGAATGGAAACTGACAGAGGTTGTACTACCAGTTACATGCCAGGCGGAAGGCAAGCTGTGAGTAGGACCCAGAATTTGTAACCTCAGTGTGAGCCTACATTAATTAGGCTTGTTTTTTGGCCAACAAGGACAGTATATAGTTAGCTTGTAATCCAGAGGTGATTTTTCTATCGACCTCCAGGGCTCTGAGTATTTATTATTTGTTGGCTTGGTAGTTTAGGTAGTGATATGGGGCAGGTGATCTGATTGTTCACAGGAAAGGCTGTCCAACTTAGTGTCTGTGCTTGCAAATGCATCTTCCTTTAAGATTACCAGAGGTTGAGTATTCTTTATACAAAAGACTTAAGACTACAGGTTCTTTGGATTTTTCGGAGTTTGAAATATTTGTATATCTATGTCTATATATCTCTGTATCTCTATCTATCTATCTATCTATCTATCTATCTATCTATCTATCTATCTGTCTGTCTGTCTATTTACCTATATCTAAAATGAGATAGGTTGGGGATAGGAAATTCACTGGTATTTCATGTATACTTTATATAATCTGATGATAATTTTTATATTTTAAATAATTTTGTGAATTTTAAAGTTTCATTGTGGGAAAATTTCCACTTATGATAATATATCATTAGCACTTCTTTTTTATTTTCAAACTTAATACTGAGGGGATTTGACCCTGGAAGATACAAAAAAAAAAAAAAATGAATGTTTTGTTATACAGGTCTTGCTTTGACTTGCCCTTGATCACCCAGCAAAAAAAAAAAAAAAAAAAGCTTAATTACAATGCATGAAACACAGAGCTAGATTGGTGAGATGTTCTTTTTTATTTTGAAGAGAATAAAAATTAAAAAAATAAAATGATGCAGAACTTTAAAATGAAATCAGAGGAAATCAACAAGGGTTGTTATATCATATTGTTATCTTCGAAGTAGTTGTTCAGATTAAATCCAATCCAGAACTGGGCTTCTGAGATGTATACATGTGTCTCAGATGAAGAAATGTGAATGGCAAATAAACATAAAAAATGCTTAACATCACTACTCATTCAAGAAATGCAAAGTAAGACAACACTGAGACTCCACCTCAACCTAGAAAGAATGGCTATCATCAAGAAGTCAACCAATAACAAATGCTGGAAAGGTTGTGGGGAAAAAGGAGCTCTTCTTCACTATTGGTAGAAATATAGACTGGTGTAACCACCATGGAAGTCACCGTGGAGATTCCTCAAAAAGCTAGGAATAGAGGTCTCATTTTACCCAGCTATTCCCCTTTTGGGCATTTCTCCAGAAAAATTGAAAATATTTTACCATAGCGGTATGTGTGCATCTATATTTATAGCAGCAGTTTGTCATAGCTAAATCTTGGAAACAACCCAAATGTTCATCGACTGAGGAATGGATAAAAAAGATGTGGTACTTTTATACAATGGAGTATTACTCAGCTATAAAGGAGGATGAACTTGAGGCTTTTATAGGTAAATGGATGCAATTAGAGACGACACTCTTAAGTGAAATAAGTTAGATGTGCCTGTGTAAACTTTGTATAGTCTGTGTGGTTTAAGAAACTAGGAGAGTGAATAAAATCTAAAAGGCACAATAGATATAGCAAAAGGGAAAGAAACTGCTCTAAAGCAAAGTACTTCTTAATAGTTTCAGATTTTGGATCATTTCAGATATTGAGTTTGCAGATTAGAGATGTTCATTCTGTATTGTGCAAATTGTAGAATGCTACTGCCTTTGAATCTAGATACAATAAGAATTTTATAAGAATAATTAAATGGTCAAATTAGCAAATCATCCATCTGTACATCTCAAATTTCCTACACTCATGGAATCAGTATGAGGAGCAGCTCAGAACTAGGAACAGTTGGGGTAGCTCTATTTTAACCAGTAATGTTTCTGTGTAGGGAATATCACACAGTTTAAAGACCAGTTTTTCACAATGAACCTATACATCACTGGGAGAAAAGTACCTGAACAAAAGTATCAAATATAGAGCCTTCTTTACTATCATTTTGTGTGCATTCCAGATTTTTTAAGAAGGTAAACACATTATTCCAAGGTTTCATTTGTCTGATTTTTATATAACTCTTTAAAAAAAAAAAAAAAACTGCTGGGAACTCTGAAGTATGTTAATTGTAAAACATATACTTCTTAAACAAGTTTTTGCTGCTACAAATCCTTTACAGATATAGGCAACATAGATAATTGTTTGTACTCTGCAGTTTTTTCAAGGTTGAGTTATACTCTACTGCTTTCTTATAATCTTCAGATACAGTATTTTCATTTTGACCTGATTTTCAGACGTTTGTAACTTACACTTCTGTTTTGCTCTTGAGAAGATTGACCTGTGCTGTTTTCTCCTCTTTAATGGCATGTTTCTGCACCCGACAGACATGAAGCTGCACTATGGAGACCTCACCGACAGCACGTGCCTTGTGAAGATCATCAATGAAGTGAAACCCACGGAGATCTACAACCTTGGAGCCCAGAGCCACGTCAAAGTAAGCCATGTTATCACCATCTCCCTAGCTCTGTTCCTGCAGTGCTCTGCGTTTTACTTAGGCTGGATGCTTCTTATTTCATTCACACAAACGCTGGTCCCGTCATTAATATTAGTTTGGCTATTCTTACTAATAGAAATGTCCATTCTTTAAAGCTGTGATCTTTGTTACTGAGTAGCATAAAAAATGTTACTGCCGGGCGTGGTGGCTCACGCCTGTAATCCCAGCACTCGGGAGGCTGAGGCAGGAGGATTGGTGCAAGTTTGAGAACAGCCTGGGCTACAAAAGTGAGCTCAGGACCAGCCTCAACTGCATAGCGAGACCCTGTCTCAAAAAAGGCAAAAAAAAAAAAATGTTACTGATAGCACTCAAGTATCAGGTTATCAGGTTTCATTTGTTTTGGGTAATTCATTGTAGTCAAGGATTACCTTAGATGTATCTTACACCATTTAGAATTACATTATTAATACAGTGTTTTGTTAAAATACTGAAAAATTATCTTTTTAGGCTTTGTTTTAGTGTTAATATTTAGTACTGGCATATGGCAGGCTGAGGATGTTAAAATTGGCTTAAAACTTGGCTGGACTTTCAGGTGAGTCCAACCTTAACGCTGGCTGAACTCACTTGTTGTGAGGGTAGAAATCACTGGCTGCTGACTCAGCGTTCCTCCCACTCACAAGGGAAGCCCCATATGTGCTCCAGTGCTCTGGTGAACAGTGGCGAAACCCAGGAGCTCACTCCAGGCTTCTAATGACCTGCTTGCTTCAGGTTTTTGGGCTGGTGTCATGTTCCCTTTGTGAAGTGAAGCAGAAGCCAGAAGTGATGTGAATTCTGTGTGTGTGTGTGTTTAGTACAGGGTCTCACTACACAGATCAGACTCATAGTGACCCTCCTGTTTTCAGCCTCCCAAGTGCTGGGATTACAGGCACCTCCCACCATGCCCAGTCTAAATTGCACGCCTTGGGGTCAAGTGTCACACACCAGAGATCAAACCCCAGTCCCTTTAACTGCCTAAGTGGGTGCTTTAATCTGCTGAACTGTCTGGCCCGCCCTTTGTGAGTTCTGTTTAGGTACTTGTTCAATCACAGTGTTTCCTGGAACTTAGAAATGAAAACATATAACTAAGGTTTTTTGTTTTGTTTTGTTTTGTTTTAGTGGATGGCTCAGCCTGACCTAGGGGTGGGGCTGGTGCAGCATGTGTTGCTCGGGATCAAACCATCTTGCTGGCCTATAAGTTTTGGTTTGTTTTCATTTTATGTATTTGGTACAGGGTCTCCCTAAGCAGCTCAGACTTATAGTGAAACTCCTATTTTCAGCCTCTCTAGCACTGGGATTACAGACACTATTAGTAAATTTAATAGTGCTTGGTTATTATCCTGGAGTGGGTATATTGTAAGTCTACCACGACTGGACTTCTTCACCAGCTAAGTGTGCCCTGGGGGCATGGCATGTGTAGAACTGGGAATCAAGCCCCTGGTTACTGCACTTGCTAAAGCAGAAGCTTTATCCACTGAGTTATCTTGCCGGCCCTCTATCTAAGATTTTATTATTTTTTTTTAAGCAGTCTAAAACTCTGTCTGCATGGTGGACTGTTTAGGGAACAAAGATAAGGAAGTATTTGTAGTGATTTGTTATAAACTTTTGTAGCCCTTATTTGCACAGAAGACAGCCAAGATGAGTGTTTTCTTTGGCTGTGTTGAAGAAGAAATTGTAATTGTAGTGTGATATTAATTAATATGATTTTAAAATTTAGCATTGGTCTGCTTAATGCCTTTCACATTAATTTAGGGTCTACACAGAATAATAAAGATATTTCTTACCTGCCCCTGCTTTAGGAAAGAAATCTACTCATTCTTTTGTTTTGGGTCTTGATAATTATATGCTCTACCACCAAGGTATCCCCTCAGCTCCCTTTTTCTTTCTTAATCTGCAAGGATGTGTTACTACCATTTTAAAGTTTGGGCTGTGAAAAGGTTTCAAGGTCTCTAGGTTCCATTAGTTATTATTTCCTACTTGATTTTCCATGTGTTTTCTCATTTTAAAAAGGCGTATTTGTGTACTGTGCTTCAGAGGCTCTGAACCCTCTTTACTACAGAGAAGCAGCTACTCTTTATCATTCCAGGAATGAAGTCTTTTATTTTTCCTCAGTTGAGGCAGTCTGTCTTCTACATTGTTTTTCATCTGGCTACATCTGGCTGCTACATCTGACCTTGAAGACCAGATGAGAGAGTATCTTTCAGATCATGCAGAGTGTTTTGGAGCCAGTTCTCTGTTACTCATTTTCCCTAAGATTAAAAGGTTTCCTTTGTGATCAAGATAGTCTATCACCTCTGAAAGCTATAAACCAGAATGGCAGGAAGATGCAGGAAATTTTATCCATTTATTTATGGAAAGCCTCCCAGCTCAGTGTGGTGGTTCACTTCTGTAATCCCAAAGTCTGGGAAGCTGAGGGAGGAAGACTGCAAGTTTGATCACTGCCTGGGAAGTTTAGCAGTTTAGTACAACTCTGTGTCATAAAAGAAGAGGGCTGGTGATTAGCCTAGTGTGATGGTCCTGGGTTCATTCTTCAGTGTAGGAGGGTGAGGGGAAGAGAACAAGCCAGCCAGGCTTTCCCCTGTCATTTTAATATCAAATGAATGAATCCTTTTCTTTTTCCAAAATGCATTTACAGTTCAAGAAATACATACTGTATTTTCCTTAGCTGTAGTAAACTTAATAGTGCTTGGTTATTATCTTAGAGTGGGTATACTAGAAGTAACAGAAAGATAGGTAATTGAGTTGATTCCCTCTAAGTTGCTATATTTGTGATTTTATGGTCTTTTTTTTTTTTTAATCTTTAGATGCTTTTGGTGCAGGTCAGGTAGTTGACCAAGTTCAAGTAAGAATGTTTTGTAAAGTGCATAATTGATACAATATCATGCACAGAGCCAGTGAGTGATCTCAGCAGACTAAGCACCTGCTTAGGCAAGCACTGGGATGAGGTTTGATCCCTGGCGCCATATTTTCCTGCCGGCCCTGTTCCCAGGCACGCTGAACTGGCCACTGCGGCCAGACATGGTGGTGCACACGTGTAATCCCAGCACTGGAGAGGCTGAAAATAGGAGGACCACCAGAAGTGTGAGTTGCATAGTGAGACTCTGTACCAAATGTATAAAAAAAGGAAGTATGACACATAATGTAGTGAAGGATAAGATATGTAATATCTACTCATCCAATGGTAGAAGGTCACTTGAGGTGTGTGCTAGAGGCTGACATGCAGTCCTTAAGTGCTATGGAGGACTTCCATTTGAGGGAATTAGGAGGAGCTGGCTCTGTTTCTAGTCATTAAATATAGGGTGGGCATTTATAGCTAGTGGAAAATAGAGAGCTAAGTGGAAGTAGTAACAGAGCCAAGAGTTAGAATTGACAAAATGCAGGGTATGTGTGCAGCATTACTAGCACTGGGATGATGAATTGAGCAGAAAGGATATTGGAAAGAATTGTGAGGCCAGGCGAGATAGGACCTTGGGCTACCTCTGGGACTGTGTTACGTTTAAACAGGGCTCTCAAAGATCAGAGTACTTTTAGACTTCTCCTGAGGTGGATGCTGGTGAAGATATGCGAAGCTGTCACATGATGATGGCATTAGAAACTGAGGCAAGAGCATGTAATTGGATGCTTGGTGGGGCTGGCTCTTCTGTCCACTCAGTGTGGTCATCAGAGAGGAAAGAAAGTCTTGGGACTGAGTATACCAGGCAGTGCTCAGGACATAATTACAAAGCATTTTACTTGAACATTTAGGTAATGTGGGCCAGGAGATAGTTTAAAATACATTGTGAGTTTTGCTTGAGAGCTGAGGTACAAATTTGACTCCTGCCTCTCAGATTTCTTGAGTTGCCAGATAGTGGCTGGAGAAAAACAGGAGTCTGAAGACTGAACCTTGGGAGCATGCCCACAGTTGGAAGATGAGAAGAGGAAGAGTAGGTATCGGAGAAGGAGGTGAGGGGATGAGAGGCAGTTGAGAAGCTGAGAGGATGAGCCTAGTGAGTAGGGGGTGTGGAAGAGGTCACGAGATTTACCACTGAGTCTAGTGTTGACTTGTGATTTTTTTTTTTTTTTTTTTTTTTTTTTTGTCTTTTTGGGACAGGGTCTCCCTATGCAGTTCAGGCTGGCCTTGAGCTCACTTTTGTAGCCCAAGCTGGTCTCGAACTCGCACCGATCCTCCTGCCTCAGCCTCCCGAGTGCTGGGATTACAGGCGTGCGCCACCATGCCCGGCCCAGACTTGTGATTTTTCAACAGAGCATTTTAGCAATGGAGTGGAAAGGAGATAGCCAGAGCACAGGGCTTTAGAAGTGGGGGTACAGAGGGGAACAGAAGTTGAGTGGATTGTTTTTAGATGTTTTGGTGGGATGACAGACTCTGCCAGGTAAGCTTTCATCAGTATTCTCTGCAGTTTCCAGGTCTTCCCCCATTTCTGGTCTCCTAGATGTAGGGCAGATCCTGCATTAGTTAGGTCTGCGAACTTGTATTTCTAGCACATGTCCATATGTGGCTTGCCTACTCTGAGAACACAGTTGCTCTAGTGTCTCATGTTTCTTGGCGTCCATGTAGAGTATATGCCTTAAATGCATTCTTTTTAGGTTTTCTTCCCTCAGGGTATCGATTGTGTTTGTTGTCAAATAGTCCTATTATTCACTGATTAACAACTATATGAACTTGTAAAGCCTCAAATTCAATCAGCACTCAGGAATGGTGAGAATGGAAAGTGTCTGAAGAGACTGATACACCTTGGTACCAAAGTTCCTCACACTCAGATTTTTTTTTTTTTTTTCAGGCCATGTGTGTGTGTGAGACTGAGTACTTCTCACTTGTACTATTTTAGAGAAGTAGCAGAAGTGCAAGCAATGGCTGGCCTGCCTTTTGAAATCTCCTGTGTTGTACTTTTGTTTATTTTGTGATCTAGAGACAGCTTGACTGGTAGCCATGGGAAAGGTTGGGAAGAAGATGCTGAGGTGCTGGTCACCACCAGCTGAGTGCTGCTCAGTTTTGGGTTTCCAGTTAGTTTGTTACAGGACCAGACCGGGAGCCGTATGTTTTATTCCTTACAATTAATTTCTCTGTGTTAGTAACCTTTGTCATATTTATTGTATTGATAAACAACATAAAAAAAAAACAAAACCAAAAATGTTCTTTCTGGTGATGAGATGGCAACAAGATTAATTAAGATAAATGTCTTATTGTTTGGTGTTCTTTTGAAGGAAGTTTCTAATATTAGCTCACTTTATACTTGATTTTGAGTCCATGACATTGTTTGTGTTGGCTTCTCTTTGTGTGGAGTGAAGTCTTCTGTCACTCTCACTTCCAGTTAATTTGATGTGGGCTATGGTATGCTAAAAGTAAGGAAAATAAAATAATAGGAAGTTGGTCTGGTTTCCTGTAGGAAACCAATGAAGATGAAATTGGGTCTTGGAATAAACCCACAGTAGTCTGGGAAATACTGACCGAAGACATTTTTCTGAATCATAAACACAAAAATTATGACTCATAAAGTAGGTCATTGAAAGGCTGATTTGATCTTCTGTGGGAGAAAGTGAGAGATGACTGAAATGTACTAGTTACTAAAAGCAGCTAAACCTAGCATGATGAGATCATCCAAGAAGGAACAAATTATCCAATGGAGTCCTGACCATTTTGGAACCTTCTTTTCCCTTTGGGTTCCTGTTTTTTTTCCTGTGTAAATAGCAGTGTTCCTTATCTATTTAACACTCATTACTGCCATGTTTTTGGGTTTGCCCAGTTTATTGCATCTTGTTTGCTAACTTACATTACTCTTCAAGTCATGGTGTTGGACAAGATCTTTCCATAGTCAGTCTTATCTAGTATAATCCACATTCGTTGTATGATCTTGTGATGGAATTGCTTTGATTTTCTTTCAGAGAAAATGAAAATAATATGCAGTAGTGGACTATTAGAGCTGAGAAGAATTTTAGAAAAGTCAATTCAGGGCCAGCCTGTTAGCTCAGTAGACTAAAGCATCTGCTTAGGCAGAGCACAGCAACTGGGGTTTGATCCCCAGCCTGCCATGCAGGCCCTACCCACAGGGCTCAGTGAGACCAAGACTGACACTGGGCATAGTGAGGCATACCTATAATCCCAGTACTTGAGAGACAGAAAACAGAAGAATCACTGAGAGTCCCATCTACATAGTGAGATGCTGTAGACCCTGTCCTTAATACAGAAAAAAAGGTCAATTCGGCCAATTTAGGATTTGTACTAGATCTTTACAGCTTACAATTTATTTAAAAACTAATCAGGAAAATGATTTTCTCTGCTGGTGATAACACTGAAAATAGTCCTCACTTTTTTTTTTTTTTGGTACCGGGGATTGAACTCAGGACTTTGTGCTTGCCAGGCAGGCACTTATTCCACTGAGCTATCTTGCTGGCCCCCTAGTCCTCACCTTAAGTGCTGTCTTCCACCACATATGTGAGTCTTTCCTTGAGTTTGTTCCCCTCACATCTTCAGTGGAGAAGGAAAGTCAGTCCCTCTTTTTAAGTTAGTGTTGAGAAAGACCTTCACATCCTTGTTCGTGCTAATGGCCACTGTCGTGTCTTTCTTTAACATTCTTGTATTCAGTTTGACTGAATCTGTCCTTGGCACTCCTTTTCTAAGCCTCTGATTTCCTTCAGTACTTTTCCTTTCCATCTCTGTGAATTCCATGTTACTTTTGTTCCATGAGAACAAGGAGGCCTGAGCACTGAGTCCATGAGCCCAGGCCAGCCCTGTAGGTGGGAGCTGAGATCCCAGTCTTCCGGGTATACAGCATGGTCTGAATGTGGGAGCCTCAGGAGGAGGAGCCCTAGTGTCTGCCACAGGCAGCCTCAGGCTCTGGGCGCTGCTCTCTATGCAGCAGAGCCCACTGTGGGCCAGGCTTGGAACACATAGTACTGGCACCAAGTCTGCACCAGGGAGGGGTGAGCAAGAAGAGTCCTTCCAGGAATGGAGCTGGGAATCTAAACAGACATGGGAATTAGACTGGTGGGTCCTGGGAAAGTGCCTGAGTAATTTAATTACCCCAGTAAAAGAACTGTCCTCTCCAGTGGCTTTTTCCTGAAGGTTCTGAGTTGACGTTTATAGCTTGATAGCTAACCCCATATTCATCCTCAGGAAGCTAGAAACTCGGCCCTTATTCTGGGGGGAGGGGCAGCGGGAGAATTGCATTATGGAAGGGAAGGGCAGGTGCCTATGGCTGAACATCTGGTTAGTGCCTGACAGACCCAATTATAGAACAAAATAAAATTACAACAGCACAGCTCTTTACTGTGTAATTACAGCAGGGGTAAGGGGCGGCCTAGTAAAACCTAGAGCAAACAGCAAAGTGAGACTGTACTCCTGAGTTCTTAGTCACTCATTTGTTTATTTTGGACTCTGGGAGCCTAACAGGG
The DNA here is from genome assembly GCA_004027025.1 of Myocastor coypus. Taxonomy (NCBI): domain Eukaryota; kingdom Metazoa; phylum Chordata; class Mammalia; order Rodentia; family Myocastoridae; genus Myocastor; species Myocastor coypus. The sequence continues at coordinate 33,293 of PVJA010006837.1, read as the reverse complement.
AGGTGTGAGCCAAGCAGGAAAGTGAGGAGTAGGTAGGAAACGTAGCTATTGCTGCTACAAGGAACGTCTTTAGATGTGGATCTGGGTGCAGCCTCTGATGACTAGCATAGTTCACTTTGTCCCGTGTGTGAACATGGCCGTCTACCTCTCCACACTTGGGCTGCCTTTCACCAAGCACTGTACCTGTCGCATCTGTGTCACCATAAAGATAGATGACTGCCAGAGGATGGAAGGAAGGCAGAAGCGTTCCCAGAACAGGGCTACCATTGAGAATTTCTGGGACATGTTCTAAAACTTTGCATCTAGGGCTAGCCTGTCCATTTCCACTTCTGGAGACCAAGGCTTAGAGTTTTCCAGACAGTCCTGGTCCCGTCACATGCTGGCTTTACAACTTTGGCAAGGTGCTCAGCTGGTTAAGCCTCAATTTTTTTCAGATATACATTGAGCGCTTAGTTTAAGTCAGTCCCTGCAGCATGGTTCTGCCAGTGGTCCTATGCATTTGGACATGATGTCACATTGGATGTCTACCTTCTACTCAGATGTCAGCTTCTGAATGAGGTTCTGAGAATTTGTAGTAGTTCTCTCCCTTTGGAGGGAATAGGCCAGCAATGAATAAAGTAAGCCTGCAAAAAATATAAAAAGTGATCAGGGAGAGAAAGGCAGGCTGGCTACTGCCCCGCAATCTCAATGTCCTCAGTTTTGGCTAGCAGGAGGTAGATTGCCCAGAGAAGTGGGTGGGTGGGACTTTTTTTTTGCTTGAGCTGGTGTGTGAGATGCCAAGCCAGAATACATTCCTCTATTAGACGTCTCTAGTTCCTGCCACTGAGCTGTTCACTTATATGACATATTACATACAAGAGGGGAACTGATACTTTGTTCCCTTTGTTTTTTATTACCTGGGCCACAGAATTTTGAGGTGGCAGAGTTCTTAGCAATGAGCTAGCTCAGTTCCTTGTTTTATAAGTGCTTGCATTGGGTTGCCTATTGACAGGCAGCCAACCTCTTGTCAAGTCCAGAACTCAGATCTTATTGGCACTCAGTCTGATTGTCATGCTCCTAAGCTGGGAATTCTAAAGATGGGGATTTGGGCTGGTGGGTCACCTTACACTGTGAGAAAAATTTTACCTCTCTTGACATTTCCACCATTCACTGTAGTGAAATGAAGTTTCAGTGCAATTGACTTGAGTTAAAAACATTTTTCTTTCCTTGTTAGAGGGAACTGGTTGTAATTAATACCAGATGATTAGTGTTTGCATAGCTAGGAAGATTCCCAAATACAACAATGCATGGTATAACATAAGCACATCAGTGATAATAAAAGGAAATTATTATATAGACAGGGAAGATGGGAATCTGTAGTATTAACTTGTCAGGAATGATTACTATCTTTTTTTGTTAGGATAGTTGAATTCAATGCAAAATTTTTTATATGAGTACTTACAAGCTTTGGATGCTAATTTATTGATATGGAAGAATTATTAAGTTAATAATGAAAATGAACAAGTTGTTCATGTTTGCACAATTATTTTGAAAAGGAATATCCATATTAGTTACATAAATACTATCTTAATTGATCTACTTTTTAAGATTAGAAAATAAATATTTCTGGCATAATATGGCACATACATCTTCGTTCACTTGTTAACATATGTAAATTATAAGTCTGTGCATTGTCTGTGAACATGATTTATTTTGCTTAGTAGATGTAGAAATTGACATACCCTTTTATCATATAAAGCTTGAAATTGTTGCATTATATATAATTCTTGTATGTGCTCAGAACAATACAGAACCTCACATTTGTTAGCAGATTGTGAATGTTGTAATAGTAGAAATGCCTTCGGAGCCCAGGGCTTTACAGTGACTACGGCTTGGAAACCTGAAGATTTATCTGTGATTTGTGCATTTAGACCTGGTATCTAGACATTTGTGCGGTATCTTTGGAAATGTTGGGGAAGGTAGGTGGACACTGGTGCACATACAAGACACTTCAAGTAGACAGATGGCACGGGCAGAACAGACTTTTAAGCTCAAGTAAAGTTGCATTTTGCTATCTTTTTGTTCTGCAAGGCCCCAGTTCTGTTTGATGGATCATACTGTCACCTCATTTTTACAACACAAATAGCCCAGAATATTTTAATTCTTTGAGTGATCACTTTGGTTTGTTAAGGGCAAAATTGCAATACAAAACCTTTCTAATTTTATAATTTAGTGTTTATATTTACTGCACCAAAACTCTCCAAAGATGAATATGGCTAGTCCATTTCTATGGTTCTGGAGAGAAGTTTGGTGTTTTTCACTGTACATTCATGAGGGCAACTGGGAGTGTACACTGCTGGTGGGCCCCTATGTGTCATCTGGCTCAAATTCTTCTCGGAAGCCTGTAATAGATTTGAGCAATTGAATTAAAATCTAAAACCACTTAAAAAGTTCTTTATAGTCCATTAAGAATTTATATAGGAGAGAACACTCTATGAAAGTTCTCCTCTCCCTGTTCAAACAGATTGTTCTGTTTTATTAGATCTAGGTGGTACTGTAATTTTGATAACAGCTAATAATGTTTGGAATTTTGCTTATAATTAGCAGACCACACAAAGGTGTATTTGTTGGGTTTTATAACCTTAATCTATGTACAATTCTGGCTTGTTTACTAAATAAAAACCAAAGTGGTATTACTTTAATATTGTAACATTTATTTTATACATATTGAGCTTAAGCTGATGGAACAGCTAACTACATGCATGTTTATCTTAACACCAATTTCTAGCTGTACTTATGTATGTTATGAGTAAAAACCTGTTTTGAACTTTTGACTATTAATGGTAGTATTTTTTAGGATTCTTAGTTATACAGAATTATATATTTTTCACGCATTAAGTTTTAGACAAATAATACCTTATTTACTGTCATAGATGTATTTTCCTTCCTGTCAAAGTTATGTGTATATTTTCTTTTCCCATAGACCCTGTAATGCTTGATTTCTAATATCCTTCATTTGTTCTTTAGTACAGTGGACTATATAGAATTTGCTGTGTTAAAGTTGGGCCCTTAAAGCTGGAATACTAAAGTAATAGTAAGGTTAGAACAATAGAGTTGAAACCTTTTCTCATTGAAAGAAATCTGATGCATCAGAATCTATTAAATTCTACTATAAATCATTTACTAGATACTTTATCAGTACTAGCAACAACGCCATCACCAGAAAGATGTTTTAGTGTACTAGGTTTCTGTTTTTTCTAACATTAAAAATGGTCTCACATTAAAAATGAGTAAGTATGATTTTCCTTTTTATTATAATAATCACATAATATGTGGCAACACAGTTTGGGAATATTAATCTTAAAAATTTGCAAGAACTTGAATTTGCCTTATTTACGTCTTGGTTTGACATGCTAAAACTATTAAATTCATCATTAGAATAACAGACTGAGAATTCTTTGGAAAACATTACATTTTAAAGGATTAGCTCTACTTGTATGCAATTGTTGTATCAATTAAACAAAATGCTTATGGAGAAGGACACTGTGTGGGTAGCAGTCGAGGAGCTACTGAAGAGAGCTCCTAGGCAGGCTGGGGGGCACTTTGAGCTTCTTTGACTGGTGCTGTTTGTGTTTCTAGACTTCTTTCCTGCGTCTCCTTTCTACTCTCATCTCCATGTAATATTTCAGCAGTCAGTGATATTGACCAGATAGCCCGCTAAGGGACACACTCAGGACCACCGACATGCATCATTCAACCTGATTTTAAATCATTCCTCTTTGTCTTTAGTGTGGGCTCATCGTGGAATGGTGTGGAGGACAAGTCGTCTAGTGTGAACAGTTCCCACATGACTTGCCCTGGAATGGCTATTTGCTTGTGAGAACCTTTCAGAGCCAGAGGAAGAGGTGTATTCTGAGATTTCCCCATCTTCTCTAGAAGAGAGGGGTTTGAATATTCAGTACTGGTGACTGCATCATTCCATCATGTTATTAGAGTTACAGGCTGGTTAAATGCTGAATAGTGTTTTTATCTGTTTATATCAAATATGAAACCAGGTTGGATTTGTGATTGTTTCATTCTTTCATTAGGGAAATAGATTACAGCTGTAGAGAAGTTTGTTTTATTGGAATTATTCACTTAAGTGACTTAAAATCTCAGTTTTTCTCTTTTTCTTTAATCACAACACTATGAAAGTTGCCCCACATTAGATAAAATTCATTGGTAACAATCATAGAGAAAGCTATTGTTTCTGTTAAATAACATGATGCTAATTAATGTGCTTTCTATATAGCCTTTTCAGTTTGTCAAGTTGCCTGACAGAGAAAGTAACTAGAAATTCCTGACAAGATTCTGCATTTGGGTGGGGAATCAAAGTATTCCTGCAGCTCCTGCTTTGTCCTCTAGATTAGAGATAGGATTCTTTCTGAAACCCAAGGGAAGTGTCTGGTGTGGGAAAAGTGTGGTGCTCCTTCTTGCACATAGATGGCAGCAAAGCGTTACATACAAGGAGGCCTACTTTGTAGTTAGAGTGGAAGGTGAGTGACAGTACATGCTGACTTCTATCAGTGAAGCTGCCAGTGTCCCACAGTTAAACCCCAAATAAGAAACAAAGCTACTATTGATAACACAAGAGTATAGCAGAAGGAAGAAGGCTGTGAGAAGCTGTAATGCCCTGACTTTCTGGACAAATCCCAGGTGGGAAATCTTAATCTTTTAAGGTATGTCACCCACTCCTGTAAGATGATTGGAATCAGCTAGGATAACGTGCATGTCAAAATAAAGAGACAGTAAAGGGCTGAGGGCGCGGTAGGGCAAGAGGAAGTAAAGAGAAACCATACACAAGTTGCAGCGGCACGTAATGGCCTGCTGCCTGCGGGTACTGTAGAGTTTGGCCTGCATGTCTCCTTTTTAGTTAAGCAAGTTACAAAGAGGAAATGTCAGTCCACGAATCAGGCAAACATTCCATGGGAACATTTGCTGAAATGTCAGCATTTTAGAAAATAGAACTGCAGTCTATTATGGCCCAGTCCCCAGGCTGGATTTGCTATTAAACTCACAAGCATAAGTGTATTTCTTCAGAAGGCATTTGCAATTAACAAATCATTTTATGTCTTAATTAGCATTCCTGTGTGACATAGTCACTCTAAAAGATGACAGTCATCATTATAATTAATATTTAATATGTCTACTTCGGAGGACCTTTCATTGGCTTCTCGCAAATTTCCAGGTAATTTTCAAGTTTTAGGATGGCATTTGTTAAACTCACAGGCAGGAGGATCTGATGAAGTAGATGCCTATTAGAAACAGATCTGGAAGTAAGTTATAAAAAAGCAATTTGTACTATGTCCTGAACAGTAGAGTCACCTCAGCCTCTTACTTCATACAAACATAATAAAGCCTTCTTAATGCCACTGCAGCAATGGCATATTGTTCAGGAAAGCATTTCTGCTTTGCTTTACTTTTTTCCTGATCTCTTCTCAGGCGATGTGGTACCACAGACTAATCTCTGTGTCACAAAATTGATTCCAAAGGTGTGCATAACAGCTTGCTTAAATGCAATATCTGGCGAGTCTCTCTTGTGACAGCAACTTATTTCTCACATAATTATTTTCTTAGTAAATTTGATATCTTAACAACCCCTTCCCTAGTTTCTGAGTTCAAAAAATAACACTTAATATAATTTATTTCTCATACTTAATAAAGGCTTACTTGAGAGTACATTGCTGTTCAGCCTCTAGCTGCTTCAACCAAATGAGCTTAGAAGGGAATGTGGTTTGCAAGGGTGAAGGTGGTTTCCAGCATCGTTCGCTGTGTACTTTAATGAGCCTCAGTGGTGCTTTAATGAAGCATAAAACATATTCTTACTGCTGTTTGTTACTTATTAATGATTAAATGGTTATGGTCTGTCATACATCTGTAAGAGAAAATACATATATGTGTACTTTTCTGTTTGAAATGATATGTTGTGCTTAACTCCTATGCACCGATTGGTCGGTCTGTCTTGGTGTTCTTAGTAGTGTAGGCTATATGAAGACAAAGACAAAGAGAAACCTGATTCCTGCACATGTCATGTTAGGGCTTTGTGGGTCTTCATTTGAGTTTGTCTGAATTTTATAAAAAGGACTTTAATCATCACACATTTCTTAAAACCAAAGTATATTATGTTTGAATCTGTCACATTTATAAATTTCCATATGAAGCGTTAATGAAATATCAAATGCATTTGTTTATAGGTTTTACATTAACATGTGCCACTTGAAAACTACTTTTAACCAGACTTTGTTTAACAGGTAGCTACCTATTTTTTTTCTTTTATACTTTGAGGACCACCCGCTACCCCTTAGCAGGTAATAGGTTTGGACTGTGTGTTTTTTCTTACTCTGGTAGTATCATCCAGGTTATTTGTTTGACCTTTTCATTACCACAGTTTTCATAAAAAGGACAGGATTGCAACACCACTTCCTCCAACTACAGGGTTTCAAAAGAAACTCGTCTCAAGTAGCCGAGTCCAAGTGACTTGTGTTGCTAACTAACAGAAGAACATTGTTTTAAAAACTTAGAACCAGTGTATTGATTTTTCTTAATATTAGCACTGGCACCTTAATTTTTCTTAATAGCATTTTATGAATATTTTCACATGAATAATTAAATGGTGAATTAAAAGAATGTTTCAGTTTGTTTTTAGTCTTATAAATGGACTTTTCAAAAGAATGCACTTTATAAATAGGTTTTGTGCACTCTCCAGACTAGGAAACAGATTTTGTTTGCAATATAGATGCGTTCAAGTTTTTTTGGCATTTTATAACCAATTTTCATTTATGATGGCTTTATTTTTATGACTCACTCTCATTATATGTTAGATACAAGAAATTTTTCCTTTATATTAATAGTCTATATTTGTCCTTTTCAACTTTATTATGTTATCTTTAATGTTCTTAATTAAGTAGCATTCCAGTTCATCAGTAAAAGAATGCACTATTGTTTGGACTTATATTACCAAAACAGTTGTACTTACAATTCTTGACTTTTCTTATATCCAAATAATACTCTGTTTCATGTAAACACTTTTAAAAATTATTTGAATTGATAAATGAGAAAGATTGTAGTCACAAAGTACATTTTATATATCCATTGTTTTTAATGAAGTATAATAACCAGTAGAAAAATTGATTTCTTTTGAATAGCTTCCCAAATGTAATTGTCTTTTTTTTTTTTTTTTTGAATAGGAAATAGTTTTTTTTTTTTTTTTTTTTTTTGGATTGAGCATCTAAGATCATAACTGTATTGGCCATATTTGTATTTTTGGACTTTTGGACAGAGAAAAATACATGTAGATTTAACATGCTCTCTCATTTTATGGAAGATTCTTTAATAAACACACTCTCACTACCTTTTTTTATTTTTCCCGATTTCCTATTAAGGGTTCCAATTGTCAAGTTGCCCCATTTCATATGGGGATGAATCTTAGTACTACGGCCTTATTGTCGTAGGAGCCAGAGACTAATCCATAGGATAGTTAGGAAATTCTCCGTGTGAAATATTAGTGTGTTCCCCCCCTTCAGGTTTTCTCATGCCACAGTCTTCACTGAATTTCCTTTTTCTTTTCTATGCATGTTTTATTTTATCATGCTAACTTTGAAAGAATTTTGGGTAAGATATATTTTAACCGGTAATGTAAACATCTTGCTTAAACACTTGCCTAGTCAGATTTTTAATAGCAAGCCAGTAAAATTTTATCTTTCATAATGTAGCATATATTACAAGCTAATTAATGCCTTCAGTAAGAATATGGATACAATTTGACACTTAACAACTGTCACTTTTTAAAAGAAGTCTCACTTGTAGCAGCTCATATGCTTAAGAAATATTTAATAGAAGCTGTGAGTTTATTTTATATTTTAAAAGTAAAGTAGCAGTTGGTAAAGAGTTTTGACTCATCATACTCATTTTCTGGAATTCTTACAGAAAATAGTAATGCAACTGAAAATTTTTCATGGAATCAGTTCTATGGATAAGAATTACATTTCTGTGTGTAAAATAACGACTACAAGGTGCTGAGATTTAATGCTTTCCTTTACTTCTCAGGGATGTTTCATTTTCTCCACTGTAATGATCTTAATTCCAGATGTTCACACATGGCTTGTTGCATAGTGTTCCTATCACATTAGTTTGAATGTTTTTGATATTAACACTGTGATCTAATAATGTACGTCGTATCTCAGTTTCTCACTAGTACAAGTTTTGTTGCAGTCATGTACTTTTTATTGACAGTTTTTCACTCACATTTGTCCAACTTAAACTAAAGACATATGTTTGCTGCAACACATCAGATCCTTTACTGGATAATCGGTAGTTTATTTAGATTGTATCATGACTTTAGACCTTTACAAATAGAGTTTTGTAGAATGAAATAAAAATAAGATAAAGTAAAACACTGCATTTATAGATATCTTGCTAAAACATAAGTGCAGTGTAATAACAAAAACATTGCTTGTTACAACATCTAGGACTTTAGGAGAACAGAGATATGGCTTACTTCTGCAACTATCAAAGTTATTTGTCTTTTAGGAATGTGTAATAAATCTAAAAGAGTTACAAGGTTGACATGTGAAGTCAGAGTTTCATTATATTGATAATTTATATATATTTATATTACCCAGTTTTAATTATATAATTTTATCATTCAAGCCTCATTGTTTTACATCTGTGATTGATACATTGAAATATAAAACCTAAATATTCACTGAGGGTTTTCTGTGTGACTTGTCTTTATCATCACATAAAGTCAAACTTCTGAACAAACATGTAGACTTTTTGACCCTCAGTTTCTTCATCTGTAAAATGGCTTTGTAACCTGGAGAAGAGTTGTGTGCTTTCCAAGTCTTCTATTGAAATCTTGTGATTTGTTTTAAAAGTAGTATTATGCCTGTCAATATAAATTATATGTCCTGGCTAATGTCAACGTAAGAAAACATAAGGATAAAAATTTCTGTCACTTTAAAACTACACATTTTGGAAATAATTGATCGATCAAGTTTAGTATCTAATGGTTTTTCTCAAGGGATATTCTAAATCCTTTTGAGAAATATGCTTTTACCCTTTTAAAAATTAAAAAAAAATTAATGCAGAATAGTGGAAACTTTGGTATGGAAAAAGCATTATGCTCCATTTTGTCAAAAAGCACAAGTTAAAAGTTGAGTGCTCTGTCAGCTGTTAGTGACATTCTTAGCAAAGAAAAAGTAGCATGTGAATATTTTCTATAAAATAGAAACTTGAGCAAGTTGGTTTCTGAATAATATGCATTAATTTTCTTCTCAGAATTAAATAAAATAAGTATATGTGCATTTCCCACAAATTGATTCTGAGGCATAAAAATAAATTTAGGTGCTAGTGTTAATTTGTTGTTTTAGTTTTAATAGTTGTGTCTTCATTCCTTAAAAATTACAAACAATTATGGTCCAGTCGGTTGAGGCCCAGATTTGCTCATCAGAGAAAAAAAGGAAAGAACAAACACACCTCTTTTCATGTTCTTCCTACTTCGAACGTGCAGGCTGTTATTATGGAAACTGTGCTGCTAAACATTGTAGCATGTTCAAGTACAACTATCCAGAAATTTCCTTTTAATAAACTGCTGTTACTTCTTTCAGAGGAAAGTTGTTTGTCTGGAGACTTGGTTATATTTAAGGCATATGTTGAGTCTGTAGGATAATAAGCCAGTACTGGTGGCTCTGCCGATGGAATGTGAAGTGAGAGTTTCTAATATCAAGTATAGTTTATAGCACAAATATAGGTGATGGTTTTAGGAAAAAAAGTGAAAGTTATCATCTGGTCAAAAATAAAAGTTTTAAAATGTCTGTTTTTTAATAGGGTGGGCTTTTAGCCCAAGGCTTCACACTTTTGCTAGGCAAACACACTAACTCTGAGCTCTGTGTTCAGCCCTTTAATGCTTTTATTTGAATAAGTGATTGCTGTTTATTCTTAGAGCTTATAAAAATCAGAGAAAAATACTAAACTCTATTAAGCGTTTTTTCTCGTTCACTATTATTATACTCAAGACTTGCTATCCCAAGTGAAAGATGGCAATATTATAACTAGCTTAGATTCAATTATTTTCAGTCATCCAGATTATTTCTAATTTAGTGGTACTTATGCAGCTAACATAGCAAACTTAGTTGTAAGAGTTTGTATTTTTAAGGTTATCAGTCTTCTTTTAACCTCAGTTAAAACATTCATAATACATTTACTCCAAGCTTTTATATGTCTTTATATGTTTTGTACAAATTTTTAAAAGCTTTGTGCAGTGTCTGTTGTAAATATAGCTCAAATGCTTATGCAAAAATTGTTTTACACTTTTTTCTTATGAAATTACTGACAAGAGCTAGTATTATAAATTATATACAAATGCTGAGATTAGTATTTATTCTTTGCTGTGTACAGTAAAAGGTAAAACATTTTTAGACATGTCATTCTGCTTGTGGCTATTTAATATTTGAAGAATAATTATAAAAATAACGCAATATTTTTAACGTGTTAGACTTTTTGCTTACTAATATAAGGAAACATTTAATCACTTTCTGTGTGTCTTTTTAGGTTTTTGGCAACTTAGCTTTTAAAATAAAACCTATGGTATTGAGTTTAGAAAGTATTTGAATGTTAATTATGGGTTATAATTAAATTAGATAACAACTGTTTAATGGGCATATTCTTTTTTGTCGCTGTCCTAACTTCCTCGCTACCATTGGGAGGTCCTGCTATAGTCCTTTTGTCAGTGTGTTGGCCAGCTGAACCCAAGTCGGTGCATGCCTGGGGTTGCCCCAGGTCAGCAGGGAGGCTGTGGGCAGCTTGGAGTGTGAGTGAAGGCTCGTTCTTTTTCTCTTCACTCAGAGCTCAGTCTTCTTTGCCTACTGTTGCTCCCTAGCTTTGTCAAGGTGTGACATGGATGGATTGCTTGGAATTCTTTCAAAGCCTTTCCCGTGTAAAAACGATGGCAAAGATTTCAAGCATTTGTCAGGGGCCACTAGTACATGTTGTGACAGCAGTTCAAGGAGAAAAAAGGTGGATTTATTACTAATAAAACATTAAAGCCCTTATATTTAAAGCCAAACAGAATTTACATCCAGTTTCGCCCCTCACTGCTTTACCTGTCTACTTTTGATTTAAACACCCCCCTTCCCAGAAGCATTTAACCTGCCCCTGGCCATCCCCCACGGGCCACCTCCTTCAGTGCATAGGTGGTAAGGGGAGTTGTTAGAGGGCTTTGACTAGAACCATCTGTTTCACAGCTCTCCCTCAGAACAATGGGCCAGGCGCTATCTCGTGGGGCTGGTGGACAAGATTATCCACAATAATAGAACAGCACAGCTTTCAGATTCCAGAAATCCAGTGAAATGTCTATAACAGCTTCTTTTGGATTTCTGTGTATTCTCAACAAGTGTTTTTGTTCACTTATTACCTGTAATGCACAGTCTTGTATGGTTTATCTTTTTCCTTTCAAATAGCATGTTTTTTTGCAAGGCATAATAATATTAAGGTGATACTTGCTAAATTCACATTTTTAAATATGTATAATATATATATATATATATATGTGTGTGTGTGTATATATATATACTTTTTAAAAATAGTTTATTCCATGACTCTTAAACATATGGGCATTTCTTAATATAAAATTTCCAGCTACTAGCTTTAGTGATCTCTAAATGTAATGTATATATGCAGACATATAACTGAAATGTAGACATATTTGGTTTTGATGACATACGTTCATTTTGATTTATTTGGGATTTCAATGAGGCAACTGCACTTTAGAACTGCTACCCCTCTGAATGGGGAACTTTGCTGTTTGGCACAGGGTTTTCACTGCTTCTATGCTAGTGAGAATTGCTTCTTTGTTTGTTTTCCTTGCTTTTAGTTCAGAATTAGTGAGGATTATGTGAATTTTATACTGAAATATTGTTAAAAAATGAACTGCATTGCTTCTAATAATTTTGAATTGCATTTGATTTTCTAACAGCTTTTGCTCATTTTCCTAAAAACAGTAAACCATTGTTGTAGCCATTTCCACTACATCATTTAACATCAAGTTCTTGTTTCTGAAACAGACATTGAGTGTTTCTCGCATTAGGCTGTACTTAAATAACACTCGAGTTAGTAATATATTATATTTTTTTTAAAGAAAAGCACATTCTAGTAATAAAAGACAAATGGATTAAGTTTACATACTTATTTGGGAACCATAAAATATACTGATTTCTCTGTATGTTGCGCTCTATTGTAAGCAAGTTGGATGTGTAACAACCTTAATTTAACACGACATTAGTATACTCATTTATAATTATAAAATGAAATTTACTTTACCTTTGAATTATTTGTAATAAACTTTAATATTTGCTAAATATTAAGATTTATTCTGTGAACTGGCAGAATGTTGTATGCTGTTGTGTCTACATCTCTGACTAATAATGGGTAAACTCACTTCAGGTTTTTGTAGAATTCCTGTGAAATGCCTTTTCTTATCCTTTGTTGTTTTAGCTCTTCAGCCTTTTAAAATTGCTGATTTGTACGAATTCCTATTAATCTTTTATCAGCTACATATGTTGTAAATACATTCTTTCAGTTTGCCTCTCTATGATGGCTTTGTCTGTGATATCCTTCAGAGAACATAAATCTAAATTTTATGAAGCTGTCCCCTCTCCTTATGGAATTGTATGTGACACATTTAAGAAATCTTTCTTTTACGATAACATGCTTCCCACAGTCGTTGGGAATCTTTCAGCATCTTAGTAGGTTGCTATCCAGCATGCTCAATATGTTATTGGAAGAATTCATAGACTAGAATTAGTCCAAAGTTGTTTACCTCCGAGCTTCTTTCCAAGAAAATGCTGTGTAGTATATATGCACTGCATTCACAAGCAGCACGTAGCAGTGTGTTTCACAATTCTGTATCCCTGATTTTCAGATGTATCATTACGTCATATACTGCTGGGAAAGATGTTTCATTCATGTGTGCCACTCAAAAACAAAACAAAGTATTAGCAAAATGATTTCTTTGTGAGAAATATAGAATTTGCTTATTAATGTCCAGTTTGTTATGCCTCATATATATTTTCATTTCTATGAATGATAATGCTGAATGATAGTATTATCAAGCTTTATATGTGTAATGCTTGCAGTGTGCACTGTTTAAAGCCCAGATAGCCTGAATGGTGATGATTCGGCATGCACATGGTCAAGCAGTGACAGTTACGGTGCAACATCCTGGCTGACTCTGATTGTGAAATGTAACCTGACTTCAGAAGTGTAGCATTGACAAAGCACCTTCCATAGGATGCATGACATTCTGTGCTGTGTTGTAAAGTTAGGTGTACATTTGGGAGACGTGCCGTTGAAGTTAACTGAAAAATAACTATTTGATTCATGAAGAAGAAATTCCACATAGAAGCCTGTTTTATTTTTGGTGTTGGTATAGTTATGTCTCCTGTACTATCCCTCAGCTGGCTGAATAAATCATGAACTCTAGTAACTGGAAGAAATTCCTCAGGCTGCATATCCTCACCTTTTGGATAAAAGAGAAATCTTTTCTGAGCTCCCCTGACTACTTAGAATTGCTCAGCTCCTATGGAGCTGGGTATCTTTGCTGACCGCTCTTCTGTGCTTAGATTGCTTTCTTTTCAGAATGGTCTTTTGAATATTGATTCTGGATGTGCTTCTTCTTAATTTCTGCCATTGATTCTAGCATCCCCCAGCCCCGAGACAACGACATTTGTCGACCCTCGTTCCTTTTCTCTGGGCACTTAGTTGATGTGTGCCCTGTGCCCTCGTTCCTTTTCTCTGGGCACTTAGTTGACGTGGTGCCAAGCATAGCATGTGGCACTCCAAGACTACCCTGTCTTCTGTTTTAGGCCTTTTGGAACCATACTTGTTTTATGGGCCATTATGTTGTGCTATTGAGTGAGAATTAAAATACCTAAGTTTCTTGAGTTTTTAACCTGTTAGCTATATTTCCCTTTGTCCTACTTTTGCGATTTTTGCTTTGGCCCTTTAAACAGCTATGTTGCTGACTTTGGTTAGATTTTTTTTTTTATGTCTTGGGAGAGTAAAAAAGCCTTTGGCTGTATGCAATATCCAGTGTTGTCATGGCCATTTCTAGCATTGCTGTCTTTTTTTTTTTTTTGTCTTTTTGAGACAGAGTCTTGCTATGCAGTTCAGGCTGGCCTTGAGCTCACTTTTGTAGCCCAGGCTGGTCTTGAACTCACACCAATCCTCCTGCCTCAGCCTCCCCAGTGCTGGGATTACAGGCGTGCGCCACCATGGCTGGCTGCTGTCTTCTAATTTCTGAAGCGCACTTTCTTCCCCCATATCTGACTCACTGGCTTACATGTCCCATGGCACAGACTAAAGACACCCTGTGACATTTCCAGATGTTGCTGCTGGTCTTGCGAACTCTCAGGAGTGTTCCTTAGATAGCTTAGAATCTCATTTCTTTACTGGGGCCTGCATTTCATTATCCTGTCTACAAGAATATCAGGAAGGACTTTATCAAGATTTAAAGAATGTGGGGAAGTTATCATAAAATTATTTCCTAAAAATCTATTTCCCATCCCCTCCCTCCATTCTATCAGAATTTTCTGAATATTTTAAATGATTTTGTTTCCACATTATTAAATTAATAATAACAGCAAATTGGAAAACTGAAAAACCATTGCTCAAAATTTTAACAGTAGAACCTCCATTTTCTTTTTTTATTGGTTTTTTTTTTTTCCTTTGCTTTTCCTGTTTGCAACTGGTCTGTTTTCGACTGTTTGTGAGTTAAATGAAATCAAGATATGCATTCAGTTATATCTTTTTAGAGTTAACTTTTAAAAACAAAATCACATTGTTTTGGTGCTTTTCACATTTCATTGGCTACATAATCTTGCATAGTCTTTTATCTTGAAGTCTTATGCAGGATAATGAATTTTTAACTTTACATTACATAATTAAAATGCATTCTCATTTACTTTCTTGAGTTTTTTCTCCATTTATAATAGGAACAATGTCAATTATTAACTACTTGTGTTAGTTTTAGGGGACTAGATTGGATCTGAGCTATCTATACAAAATGCCCTGTATCATTGTTTTTGGTGCAAGTCTATATTTTTGTTTTATCATCATTTTCTTATTTAACAAAATAAAAAGGGTATATATGAAAAAAAGGAAGGAGGTTGGCCTATTTATTGGCATTTATGTTTTCTCTGTCATTTAAATACGAGAGAATGTTTTGTGGTCTTGTGGACCTATTTTTCCTTTTAAAAATAAGATTTCTAAAAGCCCTAGAAGACTAGTAGAGGCTATATTTGTTTGGGCTTAATTGATAACCCATTTGGTTACCTATGGAAAGTCTGGTCACACTGGAAATTTTTGGCTTAGTGAAACTGTAGATTTCCTGCTTTGCCTTATTGTCATAGTTTTGGCATATTTCAGTGATCAAGTTCAAATTATAACCCAGAAGCCAAGATAATAATTTTTGACTTCTAAATTTGTAATCTG
Source organism: Myocastor coypus (assembly GCA_004027025.1). NCBI lineage: Eukaryota > Metazoa > Chordata > Mammalia > Rodentia > Myocastoridae > Myocastor > Myocastor coypus. The sequence goes on along the minus strand of PVJA010006837.1, from coordinate 17,786 downwards.
GCAACTATTGACTTAATACATACACCTCTCATGTTTCCTGATAGCCATCTGTCTCTCCTTATCTACCATTCTGCTTTATGGAGAATATAATTTACATTGCTATTCAATTTTCAGTTACCTCTACGTCCCCACCTCTGTGCTGAATGTACCTGCCATGCAGCAGGAGTTTTTGGGTGAGCTTTTTGTTCTTACTGGGGAGAAATGCGCTGGATGCTGAGTTTTTTCTGCTTGTCTAAGAGTATGTTCATGGTACATTTTTAGGGACACCAGTGATAGACTATTGTCTGTGTTCTCCGCCAGGATGCCTCAAACATGTCTCTAGACATGTAAGTAGAGAGTCTCAGTGTCTTGTAAAAAATTACCTGTCCTGACTCTGATATATGAATATTATTTGCCCATCAAAATAAACCTGCCTAAAACATGACAAGCACTAAATCTGTACCAGACATTATGAAGGTACATAAAAGAAACATAAAGATAATGAACATGCTCTCTGTATTTTCTCAAACCTTAATGTAGGTAGTGCCCTACTTTGGCTGTTTTTGTTTTGGTCCTTTAAACAGCTATATTTTTGACAGTTAAATTTACATTTAACCAAATGTAATCAAATTGGTTAAATTTACATCTATTGCAATGTATTTGTAATAGAAAACAAAACAAAAATACTGTATGGTGTGGGAGGAGGGAATGATTATTTTTAAAGTTGTGAGGGGACCAGTGAGAGAGATGTCAGTAAAAATTATAGAAAGGGCTTTGTTGAATTCAAATAAGTGAAGTTGTGTTTTGCCAATTGGTCAGAAAAGGAGAATGATTCAGAGGGAACGGCATGAGCTGGGGCATGACTACATAATGGTGCAGTGAAATTTATTAAGATTAATAACTACACCCTGAGAGAATGTTTATGACTGCTAGTATTGCTTGTCATGACAGTTCATTCCAAATGCAAATAGTCCTAATTGAAAAGCTCTCTCCTTGTAGCTTATTATACACTCATTATCTAGTGTTTTTTTTGGGGGGGGGGCTTGGTAATTAAATTTAATTATTTTGTGGCATTTCTACTTTTCAACTATTTGAAAAGAATTGTGCGGACCCCCAGCTGTGATGTTGATCTTTAGTCAAGGCCATGCAGTCCTATTTCCTGTACTTGTTCTTCCTATCTTCTGGCTTCGAAGTCCTTTAAGTCCCGGGATTCTTACCTGTTAATGTATCCCATTTTTCTTTATCTTTCTTATAGTATAGCACTCAGAATTAAAAACATTATATAGTAGGTTACTAGAGCAGCCTTGAAAGAAATGATTGGTTGTTGTCTTTTCCTGGTGACTAAGCTATGCTAGAACAAGATTGTGAAAGCCTGTTTTGGTGACCATATCAAGCTGTCTCCCACTGTCCAGTTCCATTAAATGTGCTTAAACTGTACTTATAGCCTATTATTACTTGACATTTATTGAAATCCTGATAGTCCAAAGAAAACTGAATAGAATTTGAGTACCTAATAATGGAAAATGTAAGTACTAAATTCATTTCCCCTGAAGCGTTTTAATGTGTTTTGATCAGCTGAACTTGTTAAATGTATGAGCATGTGTTTTATACAGCTAATGGTATTTTGGATCTCCTTTTGATATGTGTTGGTTTCACATCTATCCAAACATCTGGTGTGGATATTTTAGACCACATTGGGTTTTCTATCAGCATACTTTAAAAGTAAGCAATTCCAGCTAAACATTATGAAGTCTCCTGTACAATAAACCAAGGAGCAATTTAGTTGGCAAGTCTAAAGTGGAATGCAGAATGAGAATGAAATGAGATAAATTCCCCCTAGAGGCAGTCCACATTGTACACCCTATAGGGATGAATGCTGATATTGTACATAACATGTGCTTTTATAAAAGCTTGGAATTTCCAAATATTTATCATGGCAATGTTTTATACTTAAATCACATAATGAATATAGTGTCATTTTTCCTTTTAGTTCTCTTAGGCTATAGTTTGAACTAATAAGTGATGAGACCTTGAAACTTCAGCTAAATCCGTCTTTGATATGCTGAGCCTATATTCTGCTTTGGTTATGGGGGAGTTGTTCAAATTATTTTTCATGCCATTATAAACATAGTAACAGCTCAAATATTTTTTAAAAATTGTTTTAATTTGAACTGGTATCACTAGAAATCAAAGTGCCATTTCACAAACTAGATGTTACACCACTATAGTTAAGATTGAGAAATAAATATTTTCCTGTTTTGTTGTTCCAGCTTGTGATTAGAATCCTGGGGAGTAATGTAAAATAGGTTATTTATAAGATTATGAGTTTTTAAGATGTATTCCTATTTTTCAGATTGAATGTTACTTTAAATATTTAAGAGATTTGTTGATATTTATCATTTACATCATTAAGAAGTATTTTCTATGTTTTTGCTGATTGATAGCTTAATAAAAACGCTGGTAACTTCATTTATAACTGTCACATGAATATGCTAATATCACTTTTTCAAATACTCATTTTTTCCTAAGTGTAGGAATTTCCTATATTTGTTTCCTACTTATTGCCAGCAGATTGGGGGCCAGATATGCCTTAGTGGATTACAGTACTTTTTGTTGCATGGAGATTTGAATTTATTGTTTTGGTCTTTATCCAGGAGCATGATAGACTAGATTATTTTGATCAAATTATCTTTGGAAGTAGCTAAAAATGTAGGCTATACAATCCTTCAAGATTACTTTACAATAACTGAAAAACTAACACTTAGTGAGCCATTATTAGTTGGCATTTATTGGAAAGTTAGGGAGGTTTATCACTTCTTCAGGCTGTTTTGATGCTGAGCACATTTGCCCATTTGATGTCAGAACACTGTGTATATAGTCCTGTTTGAAAGCGATAGAAATGAAAGCATTACATTCTTAGGTTTAAGATGAATTACATATAAATCTTCATAGCAAAACTGCCTTGGTGTTGAGCAGAACTAAGAAGGAGGAGTATTCCTGAGAAGGTGCAACCACGTGTCAGCCCTCAAGCATGGGGAATCCAAGCGGACGTTGCACGAAACCTTTAAGCACGGGATTTAGTTTTAGGAGTTCAGGAGCTTGTAGAACACTAGGTTCCTGACAGGAGCTAATAAAGTTAGTCTCTGGAGGGAATTACCATAAGTAAGACCTCAGAATAAGTTTTCAAAAGCAGTGAGCAGTAGAGAGTAAAAAATGGCCAGACATTTAAGGAAAAAGTTTCCAATAAGAGTACTTTTTTCCCCACATCTCTTTTGTCTTCTGCTTCTTTTTTTTTTTTTTTTTTTTTTTTAAACATTAAAAAAAATCTTTTATTTATGTATTTATTTATTTGGTACAAGGTCTCACTGCACAGCTTGGACTCATAGTGACCCTCCTGTCTCAGAATCCCCAGTGTTGCCATTACACATCACACTACCACTGCTGGTTTCAGTGGCTGGCACAGTGTGCCCCACATGGCACAAGGTACCAAAATCAAACCTGGGTCCTTGTGCTTCCCAGGCTTAGACTGTCAAGCTACCGTCCCACACCCTGTCTTAGATTTTTCATGTGGTGCTTAGTTTTCCTTCACGTTCTCTTTATTTTTACTACACATACTCCAGTTTCGTAGCTGCTTAGTATATTTTCCAATCATCATCTTCATATTTGAAGACTCTTCAAGCATGTTGTAATTCCCAGTGCTATTGCTGTGGTCAAGTCCTTATTGTCTCACAAATGGGCTGCTGTTAGAAGTTCCTCAGTGGCTTTATTTCCCATATTCAATAGTAAATCAGGTTCAGGCTAATTAAGTTGTTTCTCACAATTCTTGGGTAGTTTATGAAAATTCCTAAACATGACATTTGATTTCCTTGTGATTTGGGCTCAGAGGGTTTTTTTTAATACACATTGTAAGCTGGAAAAGTGTTTAAGAACACTTATTCATGCGATTCATTTCCATTCTAGGTTACTGTATTATGAACTAATCTTTTAGCTGTTTGAAGAACGAGAGTTACTTTGTTTGGCTGTAGTATTACTGGCATTTTATGTGGTGATTTTTGCATAATAGTTGCCCAACAAATACTCAGTAAATTCAAGATGAAGAAGAGTACATACTGAGTTTTCAGCTTTATTCTGTCGAACATATTACCTCTGCCAAGGCTAAGGAAGAAGGGCTTGCTGTGCCATGCTTGTGCACCATGGGTTGTCCTTTGGCTTCCTATTGCTCAGTGTGCCACCAGTGCCTTAGACTGATGCATCATGTTGGCATTGTCTGTTTCGGCTCAATAGCCATAGGATAAAGAGAAAGCATCTTGCCAACCTAAGCCCCTGCTTATGGACTGACATGAGGTTGACATTTTCTTCTCATGGCCAATGTACTTTGCAGCATTGGCTTAAATTTGTGATCAGAAATGACCAATTATTTCTATATGTTATTTGTGGAACCAATAACTATATCCTTTACTTTAAACAAATATATCAACAGAGTATGCAATAAGACCAGCAAGAAATAATCAACCTTGATTGTGGATATTTCATTGAATGTAAAACTTAAGTGAAAATTAAAAATTCTTTCATGCTGATATTTTAGAAGAGATATACACAATGTGTTAGGTTTTAGAATAATTTGAAGTCTAACTTACTTTGCAGTTCTATATGAGACACAGCAGGACTCTGAGAATCCCAGTGTGATTGTGACTGTTTCATTGATAGTTCTACTAGCATGATATTTATTAAGTACTTAACTGGTTTTAGGTAGTAAGGTTAAAACAGCTATCTGTCCTTATATCTGAAAAGTGAAGATGAAATCATAAATATAAATGTAACTTCAGCCTCTTCTGTAGATTTCTTTTTTTTTTTTTTTTTGTCTTTTTGAGACAGGGTCTCACTATGCAGTTGAGGCTGGCCTTGAGCTCACTTTTGTAGCCCAGGCTGGTCTCGAAGTCACAGCGATCCTCCTGTCTCAGCCTCCCAAGTGCTGGGATTACAGGCGTGTGCCACCATGCCTGGCTTTTTTTTTTTTTTTTTTTTCTCTGTAGATTTCTTAATGAGAATATTTCTAATGATATTGTTTACTTTTCAATATTATAGCAACTTACTATTTTATAAATTATTAACACCACTGGTTATGTGTTACATTTGCAAGACCAAATTCTTCAACTCGAAGAAATAACTCTATAATCAGGATGACAGTGGCCCCTCTGGCAGCATATATGCTATAATTAGGGAGACAAGAAGAAAGAAAAAGTGTTTATACTTTCCATATGAAGAGAATAATTACTTCAGACAGAATTGTGAGGGTTAGCTTTTGTTTTATGAAGTGTTCTTTTAATCAAAGATTCAATCCTAACATCTTTTCTTGTCATTCTAACCTGTCCTAGCTGTGTTCCTGAGAATCCCCTAAGTCTGTCCATTGTGGGTGGCTGTACCCGTGGTATGTGAAGAACAATACCAAATGTGTTCTTATAATAGGACTAGAAAGGCCTCTATGAGACTGGCCACTCAGACCCTCATAAATTACATCTGTGTTAATAATTCTTTATTATTATTGCTCAACATTTCAATAAATTTTTTATGTTAATATTTTATTTGGAGCAATATTGTGATTTTCCAAGTGATTTCTCTTCTGGAAACTTGAGCCTATGAAGGACACAGACAAATATTTCAGAGCCTATTTTTATTGCTCTAGACAGCAGCAAACACATGGCAACAATAATGTGCTAAAAGGAAAACCATTAGAGACGGCTCAAACATTCTTTGTCAAAGTCCTTTCATAATCTGGGTGATAAAGGGCCTGGAAGTGCACACTACCACCTCTTCATTGTGTTATTTGCTGCCAACACACAGCCCAGAAGGGAAATAAAACACGTATAGCTGATGCACACAGGCAGAATAAAATCTGTCAACAACTTTTTGTAAAATGCTTATTATATGAATTGAAAGTACGTAAGTGCTGAGAAGTAGCCCTCTCACTACTGAAACAGCTGAAGTCCTTGTCTAAGGTAGCTGTGGATCCACAGCTTTGGGGAGAGAGGACTGGTAGCAAACAGCCTCCTCCTGGTAGGCTCTTCTTTTTTTGACTTGAATGCAGCTACTGCCCTGCCAAGTGTGCCTTCCCAGTTCTGGATCTTAATCAGTATTTGTGCTGTGTTAAAATGGTGCTGGCCCAGGATATATGGGCCATAAATTTCTATTCTGTGACACCAGATGTTACTTTGAACTGTGTCTTAGAACAAGAGAAGTGTTGCTATTGTCGAGAGATGGGAAAAGTACAGGGTGTTCAGATGGGGTTTCAAAGATTCTGTCCACTGATAATGGGGTTGGTCAGGGTACGCAGGAAGAGTCAAGATGCTAGAGTGCTAAGCAGATAGGATTTCGGAGATTAGATTAGAATGTTAGTGCAGTATTGTTCTGGGTGTCATCTCTGGAAAGAGAGGAGTGTGTCTTTGGGACAGTGCTCATTTTCCTGAAGGTGGACCAATCAAGGCGTGTTGGATAAAAGCAGCCCCAGTGTAATCCCTGAGCCTCACTCTGGCCAAATGATGCTGAGAGTTGTATGCACACATTTTATTTAATCCTTTCCTTTAATGTCTATTACAGTCCACATTTCACTGGGGAAGAGATAAGCTCAGAGAAGCTTTGTGTATTAAGGTCACAGAATTACTAGATAAGGAGGAATCCTGGATTTGCATACAACTTGGACTCTAAAAAATGTCTAAAGAGCACAATTTTTGCTTCTTTTGATGAGATTGACATGTGAAAAAGTAGAAAAGGGCAGAGGAAGGCATGTGTGATTGCTAAAAATGCCAGAAGATGTATAGTAGTTCATTGACGAATAATGTTCTTAATTTAAAGTGGAACATTATAGTCAGAATCACTTGACTTAGTTAGAAGCAACTATCCTCCTTGGCTGCTGTGGGGCGGGCTCACATAGTGCTGATTTAGCCCTCAAGCAACAGGTGGAAAGCTGCAGAGAAATTGCTCTGACTGCACACAGGTTCCCATAGTCACAGAAGTGATTGTAGACCTACTCAGGGCAGTGTGACTGTCAACTATGTGGCTGTGTGCTTTATCCAGGAGAACGGCATGCTTTGACAATGCTCAGAAACTGCTCTCTGTGAAGTGACTGCAACACCTTGTACTTGTGATCTTACTAGGTTATTGGAACCACTTTCTGAGCAGCACGTTTCTATAGAAGGGTCACAATTCTCCATGGCCTTTCTGTGCTTGGCTATAAACTTAGTCTGGGAGCAGTTAGAGCAACTGGACCAAGCCCAGAAGACCCTGTACCAGGTCCTGGAAGGCTGCAGCACCTGGTTCAGGGTATTCTGTTCCAAGAACAGGGATAGCCTACCTCTTGGAGAGTAAGAATCCTGTAGTTCCTATTCAGATGAAGACTCTCAGGTCTTCACTCCATCCATCATTACACATATTTCACTGGGGGTCACTTCTTATCCTTGAACAGAATTTCCATGAATAAGAGTTATACTGTATGCAAATTTCCATTAAATTTCTTGTTTTTGTTCTGAAAGAAACAAAGAAAACTAACTACAGGTGGTTTGGGCGATGGTAGTGAAAGAATAATAAAAGTAGTATGACTTATAGTATAGATACCTTATGGGAAGGACACAAAAGGAAGAGCACAGGACAGGCTGTGTGAGTGGGTGGGGCTGCTATGAAGATTTCTAGTTGAACCTTCACAGATTTAAGGATTCCGTGACATCAGGTAAGCATGGGGGTAGAAGAGGCACACTTTTCTAATGTGACTATGTTCAGGGTACTTTTCCAGACCTGATTTAATTTGCCTAATTAAAACTGGCATAACCTTGAAAAGTAATAGGTTTGCTAAATTTTGTAGTGACTATTAAGCCTGGTTGTGTTTTATATGACTAATTGCAAGGCTTGTTCCTTCACCGTAGTAGTGCTAGGGAGTTTCTGATGCAGGGGTTGGCTTTTTCTGTATGCTGAAACTGTTATCTAACCAACCCTCTTACTTTTGGGAAATCGAATTCAAGAATTTTATCTGGATTATTTTATTATAGCTACTTGCAGCAAAATGAAGGATAATTGACTAACCTAGGGTCTGGGAGCTATTTTATAGATTGGAAAATTGGATCTCCATCAGCCACTTGAATAAATAAGCGGTTTTTCAAATGTGAGCCCAACCAGTTGATAGAAAAGATTGTACATTTGGGGTGCCATGTGATTGTTAGTTTATCATGGTTTATGTGATTTAGAAAATCTTCCCTTCCTCAAAATTCAGAATCTGAGAAATGCAGATGCTCCTCTATTGTAAGTATCTGATATGAGAAGTGTCTGTGAGGGTAATAGAAAAGGTTAAGCTACATATGATCAAGTACAACTTTTATATTGATATCCGAGACTTCAGCCAAGAAAGTAAGTTACCTGAATTTATTAAAAGTAAGGAGTCTAACGCAGGTTTTTTTTTTTTTTTTTTTTTCATGTAGAGAACATGTGATAAAATATTGTTACTTTGGTTTTCTCTCCCCAGGATTGTCCTTCAGACATATAATTATGGCAAGCTGACTTATGAATCATTATGTTTTGAATATTGTTTATATTAGGTTTTCTGTGTCTTTCTATTCAAGTCATAGTAATTTCTGTTAATGTGGGAGGTTGAAATGTCTAACCCCCAATTAAGTGGAATGTTTTGGTAAAAATAGACCTCCACTTGAATATATCTGTCAAAAATCAATAGCAAATGATAAATATACCATAATTTAAAAATTACTAGATGATGGACTTGCCCAATAAGCTGTAGTTACTTTAAGAATGCTCAAATAACATGAAGACTTGGGTGAAATGGGAGGCTTGATTGTATAATCAAAGCAAAATTAGCTTTCTAGGGGCATGGGCATGACCTTCAACTTCTAACTGTCTCAAAGGTGTTTGGCCTAGTCTTTCAAGGCAGTTAAAATTAACCAAATTGTCAGAAGAATTATGTGGTTAGTACTCATAATGGACATATCAGTTACAATGAATCTGATTTGATTCTTCCTTCCTAAATAGCTGTTTTGGGTCTAATTTTTCTGCCCATTTCATTTAATTCAATAATCTACTAAAATAATTGACAATATTTCCATGGTTTTTATTTTGGGCTGCCACAGTTGCAGATTCCATAATAATGCTAACTTAGGTGGAGAATTTTTTTTATTGTCTTGGGTGGTCTGGGCTCAATTTAGGTTCAAGCTCTATGGATGGAGTTATAAAGTTTTATAGTGCATTAACTAATGGTCAACATGGAGCACCCCACTGAACTGAATTGGTATGGTGCTTTGTGTGGAGGGGCCACCTGAGCATTTTTGCCAACTGCATAAAAAAGACAACTGGATGGAAAAATGGTGTGCCGTTCCTTCTCTTGGAGAAACTTTTCACGCTGACTTTCCTGATACAAACTTGGTTAGGTTCTTCTCATCATTAGAGGAGTTCAAGTTCATGCTATTGCTGAGGATGGCTGCGGTTCTCTTTGAGGAGTTTTGGTCCTTACCTTGAGCATCACTTTTTGCTTCCAGTGCATACCCTTCAGCCTTCTGGAGTATACTTTCTATCTTCAACCACAGACCTTTGAGTTTTTCTAGTGCAGGTCCTTGATATAGACTTGAATGAGATATTGCCATAGATTCTAGGTATTTAGATGGACTCATGCAGGACACTGCCTTTAGAGCCAGGCTTTCAGCTCAATTATTTGTTTCTTTAGTGCATAGACAGGTCTCCTGCATTTGGCTTTCTGGGTCAATATAACAAAGTAATCCTATAAATTAGTGACCTGTATTAAACTTATTCTCTTGTAAAGCCTGCCTACTACAGGGTAGTATGATCTAAAAAAACATAATGATCATTTATTGATGTGTCTGAAATTGTCTCAAAGTCTTTATGGGTTAACGATCTCAAATCTTAAATTGATTGAGATCTAAAGTGCCTGGAGTGTCTGTGTCTGGTCCCATTGCATGTTTTTACCCTTGGATTCCAGATTTGTTAGTAATTTGGAGAAATCGCTTAGATTATTTATATTAAGTACCCTGAAAATTTGGGAAATACCTTCCCTCTTTGTTTTATAAATAAGTTTTGTCTTTAAAAAGTAAGAATTATATTCTAGGAAGGGCAGAAAAAAAAGAAATGACATGAGTCATTTATCTGTATCAATTCCTCATAGTGAATGCAGTCATTGTTAGAAACATGTACTAATTGAAAAGGAGAGAATTACTTTCTTTAAGAAAACTGCTTAGAGAATTGGGAATATAGTCATTGGCAGAGCAGTTAACTAGCATTTAATGCTGACGAGGTTTGGATCCTTACTAGTAGCACATTATATGCTATGAAGTCTTTTACCCAAATTGAATTCAATTTTAATACTTGTCCAATAATGATGTTGAATGAGAGCAATGTTTACAGTAAGGAATATATTATATAAAACTTTTCAATAGCTGTGTACTGAAAAAATTTCTGGCAAAATAATATGTAGCCTTACAGTGTTGAACATATTGTTATAGAATGTCATTTCTTAGCTAATTTCAGAATCTATAGTGCCTTTTGGTTTGATAAGCAGTGGATTACATGTTCTCAGATGACACAATTTTAGGATTTAAAATGCAGATTTGAGCTTTAGTTTTATTGTTTTTGTCCCAAAAAAAGAACCTGAAGTTTTAAACAGTGAATGGACACAGTCCTCATGCATTGTGCACAAGTGGTGCCACCTCCTGTTTCCTGAGATTCAGTAAGGAGGATTGGCAGATGGATGGCTGTTGTGCCAGCCCAAGCAGCCACTCCTGTCAGCAGTGACACCCAACTTCATGTTGTCTTCCACAGACTACACCCCATGGTGATGACTTCAGACCAAAGTCACCAAAACTTGGAAGGCAAGAATAGTTGAGCATATGGATCAGGAAAGAATAGAGGCAGGTAGCATTTACAGTTGTGTGATCTCACTTTCCCGATGTTGAAAATATATTTGAGGTACATGAGGCTAATGGATGAACATATGATCAATGTTAATCAATTTGAAAGGTTCTTTGGAAGTACATAGATTCCTTCTCTCTCTCTCTCTCTCTCTCTCTCTCTCTCTCTCTCTCTCTCTGTGTGTGTGTGTGTGTGTGTGTGTTTATGGTGTGAATTTGAGAACACATACTGTACCATATGTCTTTTGACTTTCTTATTTTTCTTCAGTTTGAATTTTGTTGCTATGCCTGTAAATTTCTTCATAGGTAGCATGAACAGTAGAAATGGTTGTCTATCATATAAGACAATGTGGTTGTTTCCTTTTGTGGCCAGATATTCTAAATTTGTGTTGGTGGTGAGGTTGAGTTGGATGTTGGGTTAATTACATGACAGACTACTTAGCGTAGTTCCTGGGAGTTACACCCTTCTGCAGTAGGTGGTCCTAGGCAGCCTACCTTTGTGGTTATACAGATACCATTTTCCTTGTGGGCAGGAGAGAGAAGGACTCTGAAACAAGCTCATCAATTCTGGACTTCCAAGGCCAGCACTGGAACTGGTAGAAGTGATAGGAGTGTTTCATAGGGAAGATCCTCGGGAAAAGAGAAGGTGGTGGCCCAAATTCCATTGCAACTGTTAGGAGTCACAGGGTACCAATGAATATATCTGTGCAATGAGGACTGCCCCTGTGTCTTCCAGGTGTGCAGTTGGCCCTAACACTAAAAGGCATGTTCTTAGGGCTGCCATGTTCAGAGGCCTAAGAGCTGCAGAGCCCACAGTGTCCACAAGACTAGGTAAAGGGAGGCCTCTAAGACCCCCCAGGCAGAAGGTAGTCTGTGCAGCCCTCCTGTGGTCCTTCCTTTGTCCTCTGGGCATCTGAGGGAAGAAGGGTTAAGCCACTGGTCCAGCTACATGACGAGCACACAGAGCTGTCAGCAAGACAACTCCTCTAGTATACACACTGTGCCTGAAGCCAGATGCAGCTTTTGTGGAGGTCCCAAGGGGCATTTATCTACCCCTGATTCTCATTTTTCTATTCCACAGAAATCTTAATTTTACCAGTATTATTTTCTTCCTTCAGAAGTTTAAAATAGTATGTGGTTTCTCACCAAGACTCTGCTATCCTATAAGACTAATATTTTATAAACAAACCCTTAATGTAGATATTGAAATAATTTTGTGAAACTACTATATAACCCTGCTGTGTAGGGGTATACTATCTCAGGTCTATATAACATTAAGGCTTCTTTTAGTTATTTGGTTGAGCCATATAAAATTGCTATTTGTAGCCCCAAAATAGGCTACAAAGGATACTGATTTAAATATCAATAGTATTAGAATATCCAGCCTAATAATTTACTAGATCAAATACCTAGTAAGTAAAGAGATAGAATTCTAATCCAGCTCTATGAGCCCCAAAGCCCATCCTCATTTCCCCATTGTTTTTGCAGGGTTTTCTCTGTAGAATTTACTCCCATTTAAGAAACTATGTGCATGGAATAGAATGAACAGATATTGTCCCATTGCGACAGCACATTCTACTTTGCCAAGAGAAAAAAAAAGAAAATGTGAAGATCAAACAGATTCTTGGCCAGTCATAGAAAATGAATGTGAAGGGGCCCGGCAGGATGGCTCAGTGGTCTAAAGCACCTGCTTAGGAAAGCTTGGGCGACTGCAGGGACCGTGGTTCGTTCCCCGGCACCACATGCTGCGCCAGCCCTGCCCTTAGAGCGGGCTGAGCCGGCCATAAAAATAAATAAACAAACAAAAGTTCTGAAACAAGAAAAATAATAATTAAAAAAAAAGAAAATGAATGTGAAAATATGGGTGGGTGAGGATTTCCAGTGGAGGCGTGATTTCAGTGTTTCCTGTATAATTCTCAGATTCCTTAGTGAGGGGGTTATTTGAAAATTGCACTTACTGAACATTCATAGGTTTGAATTCTGAAGCACTGTTTGATAAACAGCAGTTGAAAAGTAGCCGTCTAAGCAGAGGGCCCAGTCGTGAACATTAAATTTCTTTCCCACACATCTTTTTAGGACATCTCCTGTCTTGAGGCTAAAGCGCTTTCCTTACAGGATGCCCTAACGATGAAGAGTAACTAGATATGTTTAGAGAAGGCACCTCCCCTGTGCAGCACCATTCCTGAGTTCCTTGGTGACACTGAACAAGTTAGCAGGAGTTGTGGCAGGTGGGGGCTGTATTAATTTTCTTGGAGCACTGACTGTCTAATGTAAACATTCCAATGTTGAAAACAAAGCCGTTAGTTGGTGTTTCCAGGGAAGGGTCATCAAGCTGCAGATGGTCCAAAAGCATGTATGTAAAAGGAAAGCAGTATATTCATGTGGACTCTCTGAACCTGAGATAGAGAAAAATTACACACTCATCTAATTTAAACAGATAGAAGTTCACAGATGTGTTTGTGATTTTACCAGCTATAATGATTTCAAATATTGAAATGACATCTGGAGAGGAAGATAGGGTCCAGATTAGAGACAGTGAATAACAAAGTGAAAAATGTTATTCTAGCAGTATACAGATACTTCATTGTGCTTCTTTCTGCTACATCCAGATGAAATGTGCTTGAAAGAATGATGCCTGTTGTTCTTGGCATTTATTGATTTTGTTCCATGCAGTGTGAAGGATCTGCTGCTTCTAAAATGATGAAATTGAAAGAAGATTGATTTTGGATGACTTCCAGTATCTTTCCTTAAACCTCGGTTTGTAGAAATTGTTCATTTAAAAAAACCAAAATTCCTAAAACCTACTCCCTGCTGCTATGAAACCAGAACTTACAGGTCATGCTTCTAATATCTTAGAGGACTGGAACTTTCAGCAAATTTTGGAGCAGTATTACACCTATTTTTGATTGGTTCAATTTTTGAAGAATGGTTCGGTGACCTGAGACACTCTGAACTGTGTAGATGCCTTACATTTCTTGAAATGAGTTCTGGAGAATGACTTGAAAACTTGAAAAGCTATGGTAATAAGAACTTAGAGTAGAAGACACTTTTCCCTGAATTTTTAGATTTTGAACATTTTAAGGGACTTAAATTATAGAAACAAAATAATTCACCCTTAAAATAATTAGTCCTAATTTAAAATAATAAATCTATAGTGCCTGTTTCATATAGCATGAGTTTCTTTGTTGTGTGAAGGAAAAGTTGAATGTCTGAAATGTAGAATGAATCCATGGGTGAGCACACACAGATGTATGTGCACACACTCATCCCTGGTGTGAACCTCCTCACGCGTGAGTTCATTTCTTCATCATCACAGAGTGTTCTTGTACACTCTGCAGTAGGCTTTACAATCATTTGTACTTTTTTATGGTCTTCTGGTGGTATCTGCATTTTAGAGGTGAAAATGAGACCAAGGTGTGTCTTGTGCACTGCCCAGTATCACATTAAAAGTAGGAAACATAAATAGCTCTCCATTGGACTGTCTTTAAATTGGTCTTTAACATCACTAGGCATGTATTTTGCTCTCAGAAATTTTAGAGATGACTGTTCATGTGGCTGAGTAGAAGTCTGTGGTTTGATGCCTTGGAATTTTAATTCTTTTAAAGTGTAAAGTATGTCATATGCCCATTTTACATAGTGTCTTTAGACTGTGGTGTAATTGCTGAATAATAACTGAATGCTTATTCTTTTTAAGAGACTGAGAATGTATGACATCTGTGTCCTGTGTTTACTTCGAGCTTCTGTTATGTATGAGGTAGCTGTTTGTCCTGTGAATGTGATTGAATGTGTGGGTTATATGAATGTGCACAACATCATTTTTGTTCTGAAGAAATTCACTGTCCAGTAGGGCAGATGGATTTAGGTTAGGGATTTATGGAGTGCTTCATTCAGGCCTGACCCTTGGCCCCTTTCTGTTGATGGAGTAAATGGATCCTTAAGATTTCTTAGTTGAGTTCAACTCATGGGATAAGAAGCCTCAAAACTTAGGCAGAAAGAAAATAAATGAAGATGACTATTACTGTTTGTATACTAGAATGTAACAACTTCTGACTTAGCTCTTACAGACATTTGATTTGGGCAATCGAAGAGTTGAAGGTTGTAGTTCTGGTTTCCACTCAGTTAGCACCTGGAATGTAAGTGGGAAATTTGTGGACAGAGGAAGTCACTGGAAAAAGGAATCTTTGCTTTAGCCTGGAGGAAGTCTTTTCTGTTGGTGTGTGAGGGAGGCCTTTCTGGAATGAGGGCATGTCTTTCTAGCGTGAGCAAGAGTGCAGAAACACTGTTCCATGGTGACTAGCATGTGCATAGCTACTCACCAGTTACTGTGAAACTTACAGGAATATAGCAAAATGGTTGCAGTGGCAGCCTCCCCTTTCCCAAAAAGAACAGGAGTAGGCCAAGTGAGGCTGCACCACCTCTTTCTTTTTTCCCATGCCACTCCCCCCCCTTCTCCCATGCTTCAGGAGGCTGGATATGTCAGGATGTTCGTTCGCCCTGGTGACTAGGCTAGAATGCGATGAACATGGGGCCTGTGCAGGAATAGGGCAGGATGAAATAGGAGATTGAGCTAGGCAAGGGCAGTGTGGGTATGGGGAAGAGCCAGCTTTTCCTCCACATGGACGCAGAGTTCATCAGCGAGCTCCAGAGAGAAGAGTAGAAAGGGACAGTTGAGCAAAGATGTGTCCAGTGTGAGTTGAGAGCTAGAAGGTATTTTTTCTTCATCTCCCTAGACTCTTTTTCCCTCTGCAGTCAAATGCTCTATCACTGAGCTATACCCCTCTTCTTCTTCCCTCTAGTCCCTTCCACCGAGGTGACTTTGAAGCAGTTTCTTAGTCTTCTCTTTTCTTATTCTCATTTCTAGTATACATTTACTAAATATCAACACACTGAAAAATATATTGACCACATGTATATAATTATGATTGCAAATTAGTAAGTTAAATTTTTAAATTCTGGAGCAGTAAAGCAGTTCCCAAAGGCACAGTTGCCTTTCATACCTTATGTTGTATGAAAACATTTTATTAGGGGCCATCTGTTGATGTTTTAAATTTGCAAGAAATCTTTTTCACATGGTCTATGATTAATTATTCATTGTTGATATCATTATTTATAAGTCGCCTATTTATATAAGACAGTTTGTCCATCACCTGGATATGTGACTGTGCTAACATCTGTTAATTCATGAGTATTTTTATCAGTAATGTCAAGGTATTAACAAGATTTATTTATTGCTGTTCTTTGCAACTGCTTGGGGTACTTCTAATCTTCAAATAGCTTTTCCCAGCTTGTACTCTCAATGCATTTGGAACACAACAAGAGTGTCTAGTTGTGGAAGCAGAACAAATTGTTTGGCATAATGACAGGTGGGATATAACTTAGGGCTGTTGAGACATCGGGTTCCACAGTGCTTTGCTCCTGCTGGATTGTGTTTTGACTTGCATGTTGCAGACAGCCATTGTGGCCTCTGCTTCCTACTGAGCTTGAGCATGCCTGCAAGGACGGGCCTCCTAAAGTTCTTCACTACAATGCCAACCCTTTCTTAAGCATTTTCTATATTCATACTATCATCGTTCAACTTTAGTAATAACATTATAGGTAGTATTTATTTTGTTTTGATTTTATGAAATCTTTCCTTATGAGAAGAATAACCACTGTTTACAAAGGTGAATTTTGTGTTTTTTGATTCCTTGCCCTTTTAAGGAGGGGATGAATGTATTAACTTTTATTTATTTGCACATTTAAAAGATGCAACAATGGTACCAGGGATATAGCTCAGTGGAATAAGCGCCTGCCTGGCAAGCGCAAAGTCCTGAGTTCAATCCCTGGTGCAAAAAAAAAAAAAAAAAAAAAAAAAAAAAAAAAAAAAAAAAAAAAAAAAAAAAAAAAAAAAAAAAAAAAAAAAAAAAAAAAAAAAAAAAAAAAAAAAAAAAAAAAAAAAAAAAAAAAAAAGATGCAACAAACCACTACTCTGGGTAAATGAATTTAAGAAATCAGTGATCTTTCTTTTGCTTATTGGGTATGGTTAATATATATATATATAGCCACAAGAAGTGATAAAAAAATTTGAGATATATGTTAAAATACCTCACAGGATAGTAAGTCATCCTTCTTTCTTCCTCCTAACAAAAAGATATCTATTCCATATCTTGTAAATTCCATGCAGTGTACGATGTGTTGGGGAGGTAGCTGTGATGTAGACAGACAGACTCTGACCTCCTGGGCTTAGACGGTACAGGTAGTACCATAGCTCATTAGGGTGATCACCAGGTTTATAATATATGATTAAAAATAAATTTTAAAGCAAATGACAATGATAACATGTGCAACAGTGGTACAGTACATGCCTAGCATTCATGAAGTCCTAGGTTCAAATCCTGGAATAGACACACACACACACTGCAGTTATTGATTGCCAAGTGCGCTCTTAATGGCATTTCCAACCCCTACTTGTGAAAAGGCACTGTTTGTATTCTCATTTATAGGTAACTGAACCAAGGCTTAGAAAGCTTGATTAGCTTTTCCCAATTCGTAGACCTGCTGCGGCTTTTGAAACTCCAGACTGCCCTATGTTGCCAGTTGCTCTTCTGTATTATGACTCATAGTTTGGATATAGGTCTTTGACTGATGTTGTCAACTTGTTTTTAAGAGGAAGTCAAAGCATTGCCATGTAAAACTTAGTGATTTGGATTTTTTTTTTGTTTTTTTTTTCAATTCTTTTATTGTTTAAATTTAACAATGGTTATATTACATATTTTCATCATCGGATCAGTTTAGATTAATACATATAGGTATATAAGATTGATCAAACAATTAAACATTAACCTTTCTAAATCCACATTACTTTTTTTTTTTCTTTTCCCCCTTTTTTTCTTTGAAAGTTGACATATTGCATATTGT
>PVJA010006836.1:43054-71408 GCA_004027025.1 Myocastor coypus | reverse complement strand
ATAAGTTTCTGCACTTGTGTGTCTGCCTCAGATGCTACCCATTCAGAGGTTTCATCTGTATAATTCTCATTTTCTTCCATGATAGTGTCTTCTGTATTTGGTTTGGGTGGGCACGGGTCCTGAGATTGCCTCCTACTCCTTGTTGTTATCATTTTGTATGGAAGCGACCTCTGCACTTTGGTGGTGTTATGCTGTGTCTTATGGGCGTTTGGTGTGGAGACTCCAAGGTGGTTGTTCTACAGAGGTTCCTGCCTCTTGTGTTGGGGCTCTGGCTGCTAGCTTTTGTGAATCCTGGCGGATGTGGTCTGTAGGTGGAGGTGGAGCTTTGGGATTGAATAGTCCTGGTAGGCTCGTGGACCAGATCGGTTTCCAAAGGGGCTATTTGATGGGTGCGGTGCTGCAACTTGGGCTGGAGGGGTTCAAAAAAAAGGGGGGGGGGTAGGGAAGGCAGGCCAAGGATCCTGACCCAGCCGGCGCGCAGGCTGAGTTCCTAGCGGTGCGGTTTGGGTCTGGGCTGGAACAGGGAATTAGTCACAGGAACGCAGAGGCGGGGTAGAGGGGCGCAGGGAGCTTACCCTCGGCGGGCGCGCAGGCTCAGCTCCCAGCTGTGCGGTTTGGGTCTGGGCTGGAACAGGAAGTTAGTCGCGGGAACGCAGAGGCGGGGCAAAGGGGCACAGGGAGCTTACCAGCGGCGGGCGCAGGCTCAGCTCCCAGCGGTGCGGTTTCGGTCTGGTATTAGTTGGTTTTTGTCTAGAGTCCTGGAATGCCTGGCATATAGCACTAGTAATGTCACAGAGTTGGAATTAAGATTTGTATTTAGTCATTGTTTTCCAACCTTGTAATCACCTTTGATAATCTTGTATGCTGTTTCATTCCACTCCACAAGGCCAGGGATAATATTATCCTGTGCAGGACTTGTGAGTAGTCCCAAAGTTTACAGAGGAGAAAATTGGCAAATGCAAATAGATACAATAGTTCAGAAGATAGATACTCAGAATGTTCAGAGACCCCCAAATAGAAAGTGTGTCCATAGGCAGTGTCTATGTGACACCAGAACTTGGAGCACTTCTTGGTTCTTCTCATTTAACGGGATAAATGTCTCCTACTGATCCTCTCTGTAGCCAGTTGACTTAAATCAGTCTTTGTACATCTGTCTATCTATCTATCTATCTATCTATCTATCTATCTATCTATCCATCTATCTATCTATCTGGGAGTCTTCATTTGATTTCTGTAGGTTTTGTGGTGGTTTCCAAATTGCAGTCTCTACCAGTCCTTAGCTCTGGTTATTAGTGGGTAAAACCAGCATTTCTTGATCACAACATTGCTGTTAAGCAACTATATGCTTTTCTGATATTTTAAGTTAGTTTTAAGGTTAAGTTACAAAGTTTATTTACATTTCATCAGTTTTCCACAGATGTCCTTTTCAAAGATTCAATCTGGTATATGCATTGCATTTAGTCTCTTATGTCTCATAGCTTTTTTGTTGTTATTATGTATACTATCACAAAAAGTCAATTCAGTAGTATATAAATGAAAAAGTGAAATTTTTTTCTACTTTCTCTTATTCCCTTTACATCTTTTCCCCAGGGGTACTATTATTAATGGTCTATTTCTAGACCTTTAAAGTGTATTTATATATTTATAACTATTTAAATAGAATTTTCATCCTAGGCATTACTTTGCAGTCTTTTCCACTTGACAGCATCTCATGAGCATTTGTGCCTGTGTACATAAATGCACATGTATATGTATATATATTTACTTCTTTTGTGTATTTGCGGCCCTGGGGAGTGAACCTAGGACCTCTGAATTGAGCTACACCTCCAGCCCTTTTTACCTTTTATGCAGGATATTGCTAAGTTGCTTAAGCTGCACTCCAACTGTGATTCCTCCTGCTTCAGCCTCCTGAATAGCTACGATTACAGTTGTTCATCACTTATAAAGGAATCTGTCACCTCTTTTTCCCTAATGTCAGTGGTACTGTAGTGAATAGTGCTGAATACACAGGGAAATAAATACACTGTGTGTGTGTGTGTATAGTCAAGGTCAAAAGTCAAATGGCCTTTGGAAGGTTTATCAAATTGTACTCTAATTAAAAATGTATTTTAAAAACAGTGAGACTTGGAGCTTATGAAATTGAAATTTTCATAGGCATTAACTTTTGTACGATAATATCTTTTTCAATCTCCTTTTATGAATGCACAATAGTGTTTTCCAAAAGCAACACGATGTTTGACGTCATCACTTTAATAGCCAATGGAAAGTGTCCTTAATTTTTTTTTTTTAGTGTCCTTAATTATTCTAGTATTTTTCTGGAATTTTCTAAAGTAGTAGACTGAGAATATACATATGTGACATTTTAGGAATGAATACTTCTATTGTAGTCTTATGAAGAAGTATTGGTCATCCCTGCTATAATCTCTGCAATTTATTTTGCAGAACTAAATGTGGTGATAGTTATAAAATTATGTGAGATATTGTCTGAAACAGCACAATGTCTGCCACAGGATTTAATGCCCAGCACATACTGGTCCCTTGTCTCACTGCCTGGACCTGAATGCTGGCCATATCTAAAGTTGCATGAGTAGTACTATAAGTCTTCCCTACTGCACCCTTGCTCTCTTCCAATTCTTTATTATAAATATTTATTTATTTTTTTGGTCTTTTTTTCAGATAGGGTCTTGGGGCCGGGCGAGATGGCTCAGTGGTCTAAGGCACCTGATTGGGAAGGCTTGGGTGGCTTCAGGGACCACGGTTCGATCCCCGGCACCACGTGCTGCGCCGGCCCTGCCCTTGGGGCAGGCTGAGCCAGCCACGGAAATGAGTGAATGGACGGACAGGGGTTCTGAAACAAGAAAATAAATAAATAAATAAATAAATAAATAAATAAATAAATAAATAAATAAATAAATTCTTAAAAAAAAAAAAAAAAAAGAGAGATAGGGTCTCGCTATGCAATTCAGACTGGTCTTAAGCTCACTTTTTTTTTTTTTTTTTTCTTGTTTCAGAACCTTTGTTTGTTTGTTCACTCATTTTTTTTTATGGCCGGCTCAACCCACCCTGAGGGCAGGGCTGGCGCAGCATGTGGTGCTGGGGATTGAATCGCGGTCCCTGAAGCCGCCCAAGCTTCCCCAAGCAGGCGCTTTAGACCACTGAGCCATCCCGCCGGACCCCTTAAGCTCACTTTTGTAGCCCAGGCTGAATATTTATTTTCTCTCCCAACCTCAATTCACATCTTTTCCAATTTTTCTTGATTCATCGGTAAATTCTTATTTGGAAACCTCAACAATTTAGAAAACTAAAATGCCATCAATTTTTTGTATTAAAAATAGAACTTGTTTATATTCATCTGTAAATGGATGTATAGTATTTTTCAATGAATTTGCGTTTAAATTTTAATTTCTAATGCTTCTTCAGCCTTCTAGAATATTAATCTCCATAAACCAAAGATCCTAAATATCCTTGATAGTTAGTAAGAGAGTGAAGCATTGCTGTAATCAAGATATTAGAGCAACTATGTACTAGAACCATGCTCAACAAACCCACCTGAGGGTTAGCTGGTACTTTTTAATTGTTACATACTAATTTGTTTCTCTGAAAGTGAGACTGGGTAGGGGCCAGGAGTTTAACTCAGTGGCTTAGCGCCTGTTGGGCAAGGATGAGGTCATGAATTCAATTCCTGGTGCCTCTCTGACCCCCTGCAAAAAAAAAATTAAAAAACTGGCCATTGTAGTACACACCTAAAATCCCAGCATTAAGGAGGATGAGGCAGAAAGACTGCTGCAAGTTTGAAGCCAGGCTCAAGTAGAATGCAAAGTGAGCTCAAGGTCAGCCTAAACTGCATGGGTCTTACATTAACTTTTGCTCCAAAAGACTCAGTAAGACTTACTTTAAAGGATATCTTATTTTTCTATGTACAACAGTATACATTTTTATTCATGTAAAAATGCCTACATTTATTCAAATGCAGTCGTGTCATCTGATACATCATAATGACTCTCCAATCCCTGAATTCTGGCTGAATTTGTCACTCCATTTCCTGTGGCACCTTGGCCCAATCTCTGATGTCCAGCAATAGAGTACTCTACTTAAATGAGTATCTGTCCATGTAGGCTGCTCCTAGAGCACTGGCAACATAGCGACCAGTGCTTTATCCCATGGCTTCTTCATGCAGTCACAACTTCTTGCAGCCTGGGCTTTACAAGTGTCCATGAAATCCAATAAGTGTTGAAGACTTCTGAGGGAGGAGTGGCAACAAAAATGATGACACACACAAAAGCAATGAAAAATTGCAGGCACCAAAATCCAAAGAATATTTCATTTCATTTCATTTCATATGAGTGCATTAAGTACATCTGTTACAACACATGACATTGAATTCTGAGGATTCATATCAGACACAACCATGTCGATTTGTTATCAATGCGCATGTTATTCCTGCCTTGTGTCTGCATTCTGGTTGTGTGACAATCAGTCTCAAGTTCCTTTGCTTACATAGGCTTTTACTTCTTGTCCAAATACCCAAATACTTGGGTATTTATAAATACATTGTTATTATGGGACCTCATAGGAAAGGGATAAATAAGCTATAGTGCATCTAAGGAGAGTCACCCAGAGAAAAACATTCTCTCAGGCTTTCACAGAAGGCAAACTGGCCAAGCAGTGGCCGTGACTCGTCCTGAAGACTGACACTAACAACAGTTCTACAAAGTACTGTATATGGTCCCAAAGTTAATCCTGAGGGGATTTCACCTTGGAAGATACAAAAAATGAATGTTTTGTTATACAGGTCTTGCTTTGACTTGCCCTTGATCACCCAGCAAAAAAAAAAAAAAAAAGCTTAATTACAATGCAGAAAATGCAGAGCCATTACAAGCTTCACTTTGGCCTGCTGCAATTGCAGAACATTTGACTGTGTATGCATCTGCTCCCTCTTAGTCCAAAGAGAAGATTTTTTTCTTCTTCTTTTCTTTTTTCTTCTTAGCAACATCAATAGGGAGGTGGGTCATGCCCACACACTGTGCTCTGTAGAACTATTGTGAGGACAATATGCAATGTATCAACTTTTAAAAAGAGAAAGGGGAAAAGAAAAAAAAGTAATGTTTATTGAAAGTGTTAATTTTAATTGTTTGATAAATCTTATATACCTGTATCTATTAATCTAAACTGATTTGATGATGAAAATATGTGATATAGCCATTGTTAAATTTAAATATTAAATCATGAAAAAAATTTACACTATAAAAAAGAAACACATTGTTATAATTTACATGCTCATTGATTTTAAATATCAATGTCAATATATTTATACTGAACTATATATTATATTATTTTATCCCTGCTTCAGCAGAGCACAGTGGCTGGGTTTGCCCCACCTGCCGGGTGCACTGAGATAGCCATTGAGACTGGGCATGGTGGCACATGCCTGTAATCCCAGTGCTTTGGGATACTGAAAAGAGGAGAATCACTATGAATCCGATCTACATAGTGAGACACTGTAGACCCTGTATCCACTGTCCTAAGTGCATCTATCTATCTATCTATCTATCTATCTATATATATATATATATATATATATATACACATACATACATATACATCCAGTGTGTATTGCAGTGAACATACTAAATGTGTCCATCTGGCTGATGGATTTAACTGAGGCTTATTTTGAGGCTGGGCTTATGTTGCAAGAATCCTGATAAATCATGCCAAGGCTTATTGCTCAGTTAAGTTTTGTTTTCTGGGAAATAGGGTGCTTTTTAAAAAAAATATTATTATTTTTTATTTTTTATAATGGCCGGCTCAGCCTGCCCTGGGGGTGAGGCTGGCACAGCATGTGGTGCCAGGGATCAAACCATGGTCCCAGCAGTAGCCTAGGCTTTCATAAACAGGCGCTTTAGACCACTGAACCATCTGGCCAGCTCCTATTTTTTTTAATAAGAAATAACAATGTGACAGTTTCAGAACACATTAGTAGTACATTACCTAAAAGTGATACAATGCATAGTGTTGTCCTTGTAGTAGTTATTTAGAGCACAGAGTGCAGACATGATACATTTTCTTTTTTTTTTTTTTTTTTTTTTTGTCTTTTTGAGACAGGGTCTCACTATGCAGCTCAGGCTGACCTTGAGCTCACTTCTGTAGCCCAGGCTAGTCTCGAACTCGCACTGATCCTCCTGCCTCAGCCTCCCAAGTGCTGGGATTACAGGCATGCACCACCACGCCCAGCTCAGACATGATACATTTTCTAATCATTCATACCAAAATTTCTTCTCATTGAACTAAGAAAAATACTCTAATATACCATAATTGTAGTGGGTTATTGGCAGAACTGGCAATGTTGGAAGCTGTTGACTTGATCCTTTTACAGCTCAGCATACTAACCTGGCTTTACTTTTTATGCTTTGTGGTTAAACTTTTCTGTTGGGTGGTTAAGAAAAGTTGAAGCAAGGCCTCTATAACAAAACATGTAATTTTTATATCTGACAAGGTTGGTCAAATCCTCTCAGGATTTACCTTGAAACCATGTAGAGTGTTTTGTAGAACTTCTGTCAGTATCAGCTGACTGGATGAGTCATGGCCATTGCTTGACCAATTTGCTCTCTGTGAAAGCCTGAGAGAATGTTTTCTCTCTAGGTGACTCTCTTTCAGTACACTGTACATGGTCAATCCCTTTCCTTTGTGGCCTAAAAATCTTGAATAGAAAATATGGGAAACCATTGAGTTAAAGGATGTTACAGGACAAGTTCTCTTATGTCCTGAGTCCTCACTGACCTTCAAAGGCTAGGGCCAAAATATTGGCTATCCTTGTAGCCCTTCTTTTTCTCTAATTTTTGGTCTGCAAACTTATATTCTTAACCCTCCATAACACTTGAAAGAATAAACACCTGGGACCTCCTCTGCCTGAGAAGTTTTTGCATGTCAAAAGAAATTACCAACAGAGTGAAAAGACAACCCACAAATTTTGAGAAAAATTTAGTAAGTATTGAAAAGACAACCCACAAATTTTGAGAAAAATTTAGTAAGTATTCATACAAAGGTCTTCTATCTAGAATTTATAAAGAACTGCTGGGCATGGTGGTGCACACCTGTAATCCCAGCACTTGGAGGGATTGGTGCAAGTTTGAGACCAGCCTGGGTTACAAAAGTCAGCTCAAGGTCAGCCTGAACTGTACAACAAGACCCTGTCTCAAAAAGACAAAAAACAAAAAATAAATAAATAAAAATAGAATTTTTTAAGAACTAAAAAACATTAGAGTCCCAAAATTCAAAGACCTAATGCAGAAATGAGCATCTAAGATGAACACATACTTTTCAGAGAAAGAAATTCAACAAGCCTATAAATACATCACTAGCCATTCATGAAATGCAAATTAAAGCAACACTTTGTATGTAGTTGTCTCCCCAAAGCCTCGTGTAAATCATGGTCCTGTCAAGTGCACGGCTCAGGGGCAGGGCCAAAGGACACCCCCCCCACCCCCCGCAGCGGTCTGTCTTGAAGGTATGGGGCGAATCTCCCGGACATGGTGGGTTCAAGGCCTTGTTATGCAATTTAGGCTGCTTTAAAATTATGAAACCTCCAGTAATTGTGAGCGAAATAAACCTTTCCTCCCCTAAGTTTGTGTGTCGGGTATTTGTCCCAGCAACAAGAGAAAAGTAACTAAAATTTTGGTACTAGGAGAGTGGGGTCATTGCTGTTGCTATCCCTGACCATGTGGATTACAAGGTTTTGGAATGGCTCATGGGAAGAGATAAGAATGGTTTGGAGACATCGCCTATGAGCAAAGTACTGGAACAGTTTTGCCACTTCTGTAGGAGAGGTTCTGCTCAGAGCTCAGGCCAGAATATTGATAAAGAGCCGACCTGTAAAGACAAGGCTGGGGAGGTTTCTGCAGGAAGGACTGCATTGGCTGTTGGACTACAAACCATTGGTGTTTTGGCTTGGCCCAGAGTCTGGCTGAATTTTGCTGTGTCCAGAGAGTTTGCTTTAGACTGAGATTAAACATGGAGGATTAATTAATCTTTCAAAGCAGTTGAATATTGGGGCAGTGGCATGGTGATTGCTGGGAGCTCTTAGTCAAATGAAGAATGAAGAGCAAAGAGCCCAGCAGAATGACTTAAAATGTTGTGAGTTTGGCCATGGAGGCTGTGGACTGCAAAGATGGAGCTGAGATCTCCATTGCTCAGGAGAAACACAAGAACAGAAATGATGTCCTGAGGATGTCATGGAGGTGGCACGTTCTTGCCCTTTGCAGCCTCAGAAGCACAAGGGTGAGGGACTTTGTTTTGAGGAGAAAGCCGCAGAACCCCATGTTCCAGAATGGAGGCAGCAGTCACACCAGACTATTGAATGGCACTAGCATAGAGAATTTGTCTCTCGGAATCAAGGTCAGAGTGTTCAGAAATCCAGGCACTTGACCCGTACAGCTAAGAGAGAAGGAAGCCTGGCTACTGTGCCAGCTGGCAGCAACCTTTGGTATCATCTACATGGCGTTTTTAGGTGCATACAGAATGCAGGAGTTCTGAGGTTAAGAAGGCTTCCACCTAGATTGCAGAAGAAGGCCTGGGAGGCCAGGTAGTGTGCCCTGGGGAGGGAAATGTGTGAAGCTGTGAGTGAGAAGCCTACTCCTTGTAAACCCCAGAAGTTTGGAAAAGCAGGAATGTGGATCATCTAAGGAAAACTGCAGAGGGAGCATAGCTGGCCTAAGAGAGAAGCTATGGGAGCTATAACCACCAGAAGTGCCTGAAGGGTGGAGCCACGTAGAGCTCACAACTTGCCACAGATTGCTTGAAATGTTCCACGTGGAACTATAGGACTTAATGTTTGCCCTGCTGGATTTTGGACTTGTTTTGACCCCAGTGGTTTGTACTCTCCCGTGTATACCTTTAGGAATGGCAATGTTTATCTTGTGTTTTTGAAAGTTTGATGTATTTAATTTCTCATTTGTGTAGGGGCTCACAGTTGAGAGTTTGCCTTGGATCTTAGAGGAAACTTGGGACTTGGACTTTTCAGCAACGCTGAAACTGGGACTTTGGCAACTCTTAAGAGATGGACTAAAATGCGTTCTGCAGGAAGGATGTACATGAGACTTTGGGGCTACAGGGGCAGAATGTTATGGTTTGTATGTAGTTGGCCCCCCAAAATCTCATGTAAGTCATGGGGTTGTCAAGTGCACAGCTCAAGGGGTGGGGCCAAAGGACCAGGATGAGGCTTGAGGGGTGTGGCCAAGGGAGGTAACCATTAAACTGACAGCATGTGCTGTCAGAAGTTCTTCGCCCCGCCCCCTACGCAGCCCAGATGGTGGTCTCCCAGAGGTATGAAGTGAATCATCCTGGACACAGTGGCATAGAGTCCCAAGGCCTTGCTACATAATTTAGGCTGCTTTGAATTATGAAAGCTTCTGCAACTATGAGCTAAAAATAAACCTTTCCTCCCCTAAGCTTATGTGTCCGGTATTTGTCCCAGCAACAAGAGAAAAGTAACTAAAACACCATCTCACCCCAGAAAGAATGGCTATCATAAAGAAATCAACCAACAACAAATGTTGGAGAGGCTGTGGGGGAAAAGGAACCCTTCTCCACTGCTGGTGGGAATGCAGACTGGTGCAACCACTATGGAAAGCAGTGTGGAGAGTCCTTAAAAAGCTAGAACTGGAAATCCCATTCAATCCAGCTATCCCCCTACTGGGAATTTTCCCAGAAGAACTGAAAACATCATATCATAGTGATATTTGTGCACCCACGTTTATAGCAGCACAATTTGTGATAGCCAAATCTTGGAAACAACCAAAATGCCAATCATCTGAAGATGAAAAAGATGTGTTTTTATACAATGGAATATTACTCAGCTATAAAGAATGGTAAACTAGAAGACTTCATGTATAATTGGACGTATCTTGAAGATATACTCACAGGTGAAGTAAACCAGACCTATCTGTCTCAATATTGTATAATCTCCCTAGTATAAGAACTCAAAAGAACAAATAAAAATGCAAAGGCATAACACAACTGAATGGAAATCAAGAATTTAAGGGTTAAACAACAAAGAGACTGCAAGCCGAAAAAGTAGGAAACATGGTAGGGTCAAAACCATGCACTTACATATACAGGATGAATTAGATAATGGTCCTAAGAACCTCCAACAGGTTCTTGAAACTGAGGATAGTAATGTGTAACACTAAAGCTATGCTTGGAATGCCTGTCCTTCTGGTCTTTTAGATGTGTGCTTCTTTTTTGCCATGAGCTCACTTTTGGAGCCCAGGCTGGTCTTGAACTCACACTGATCCTACCTCAGCCTCCCAAGTGCTGGGATTATAGGCGTGCACCACCATGCCCAGCTAAAAGGCAGCTTGAAAGCTGCTGAGGGTTTTTTTTTTTTTTTTTTTTAAACAGGGTCTCTCACTATGCAGCTTGGACTGATAGTGATTCTCCTGTTTTCTGCCTCCCAAGTGCTGGAATTACAGGTGTGCGCCAGCGCGCCCAGACTCTATAGTTGGCTCAGTGTGCTGGAGAGCAGGGCCAGCGCGGCAGGTGGGGCCAGGAACCGAATTCCTGTGCTTCCCTAAGCAAGGGTTTAGTCTGCTAAGCTATACCACCGGCCCTGTGCTGCTTCTAATGTAATTTCAGTTACTGCCATGTTCTCTCAAGCAAATGGTTGTTTTATAAGACAAAAAAGAATATTAAAAGAGAGTAAGAGACAATGAAAAATGCCATAGGATTGACCTGCTGCAATTTTGTATATGCTTAGATTTCTAACTTTCTGTGTAAAAATGTGTAACTACTTTTATCACATTCTATAGGGATTTATTAGAATATCCATGATTGATGGAAAATACCGATTCCAAGTCTAAGACATTCAATATTCAGAAATACAGTGATGTTGAGCTCAAGTACCTATATTATATAGTAATAGTTTCTGGGAAATACAATGTTTATCTGGAGCCCAACTCTATAATGCTAATTATTATTTGTATGATATTGATAAACTCCAAATTATTTTCTGTTAGCTACATGTGGTGATACACCTCTAATTCCAGCACTGAGGAGGCTGAAGCAGGAGCATCATGGAGTTTGATGGCAGCCTGAACCATATAGTAAGATCTGTCTCAAAAAAGAAAACAATAAATAAATAATCTTTCTTAAAACTTTTCCTGATTGGGGGAGTCAGGTCCTCTGTTTGTACCTATTCAGCTCCAAGTCCTACCTTCTCAGACTTTACCACAGTTGCAGTGTTATACAATGGTGCCATGGTTCACGAATGCTTTAATCTGTGAGTAGTTTGCTTCAGAAACAAGCATTTGGAAAATTTTTGATGTTGTCTGTGATTTCTGTATTGGGTGATGGAACATGACCACAGCCATCTTTCCCACAAAAAGAAAACATGTTATATTTTCTGGAGTCATGGGAGGAATTAAGTTCATGAACCTATTGTGTTTACTTGTGTGCCAATTTGGTTCATCTCAACTACAAAGTGTGTGCCTCTGTTGTAGAAAAAGACACATCTGTTCGTGTTCTCCTTTATGTTCCAACCTCAAACACTGTCTAGTACATAGTTGAATGAGCAGCAGTGAGTGGGATCAGAGCCACAAATGCAGAGCTGATGTATTAATCAGTTTTCCATTTTGATATTGAAATACCTGAGGCTATGTAACTTAAAAAGTAGAAGTTTGTTTAGTATACAGTTTTAGAGGGAACTTGCCAGTAACATTGGCTCAACTTCGGTAAGGTCCTCCTGGGGGCTTGCATACAGGATAGCTGGAATATATACGAAATGGAGAAATGGATAAAAGCAGGGTTGCATTAAATAAGAAGGGGGGTCTTGGTTCAAAGACTCAACTATTCTAGGTTTTATCATTAGAACCTGGTGTAGAAATATAGCAGCTTGTCATCTTTGCCTTATACTCATGCCTTCATGCAAAATCTAGATTAACGTGGGGAAACCAAGCCCCATTTCCTTTGTTCTAGACTATCTTTTCAAAGAAAATTGTGTAGCTAACAGCTTCACAAAAGGCAAAGTGTTTCTTTCTGGAGCACAAGCAGGTATGCTTCCTGCTCATGAAAGATCCAGGTTCCCCAAGATCATGGTCAGGAGTCCTGCCATGTGTCTCAGCCCCCTGCACATAGACATCACTTAACCCTCTTCACAGGGTCATGTGGAAATTAGGGCTTGAGAAGCCAGCACAAGTAATAACCTTCTGGCTACTGCTATTACTAGAGTGGAAAGTTCTTTGCCAAGGGTTTTGTGCTTTCCAGCATGTATGAAATTTACAGGATAACTTATGCTGAGCCACATGGCTTTTTTCTTTCAGGACCATAGTAAGAGGGACAAGTTTGTTTTTATTTGCTGACACAATCAATTTCTGAGTCTAGTATATTAAGGACCAGTGCCTGTAGCATGCATTAATAGATGTATAAGATATCCTGGAAGACAGCAACAAATTTCTGTGTTCTTAAAGAATTATTGATTTGAAGAGCTGGTTACTGTGGTGATGTTTATTGTATTAGTTACTCTTCTCTTGTTGCTGGGACAAATACCTGACACTCAAGCTTAGGAAAGGAAAGGTTTATTTCACTCACCATTAGTGGAGGTTTCATAGTTTAAACTTTATGGCTGGCTCAGCCTGCCCTGGAGGTGGAGCTGAGCACAGCATATAGTGCTGGGATTGAACTGCGCGGTTCCTGTGGTTGCCTAAGCTTGCCTAACAAGGTGTTTTAGACCACTGAGCTATCTCGCTAGGGAGATTTCATCTTTAAAAGCAGCTTGGATTATATAGCAAGACCTTGAGACACTCCCGTCCTGTGCTATAGGATCTGGAAGAGAGGCTGGGGTGCTACTGTGTCCACGATGATCCACTTCATACTTCCAAGAGAGGCTACCAGGACTGGGCGTGGGGCGGGGGCACATGTTGTCAGTTTAACAGTTTGCTTCTCTGGCCCTGCCCCTTGAGCTGAGCCATGTACCTTGAGCTGTGACTGCCCCGTTATTTACATGAGGCTTTTCAGGGGATAACTACAAACAAAGCATGATAATTATATTCCCGATCCTGTAGAAGGATGAGGCAAAAATATCACAAGTTTAACTAGCCTGGGTGACTTAGTAAGACCAGGTCTCAACATTAAAATTAAAAATTCCAAGGATGTAACCATTGACCAGAGGCTAAATGTGAAAGGAGAGAATGACCCACAATCTTGGAAGGCAAGTAGAGAGTAGCCTGAAGGGTCTCCAGTACTAATCTGAACCTAATATTCTTTGGGTCATGCAGGGGAGTAGTATGGACAGCTAACTTGGAAATCCTGTGGTATTATATTATGGTTCAGCACACAGGTGATTGCTTAGCTGGCCTACTTTGCACGGTAGCTGAATGGAAGAGAAAGACAAATTGTATCACAGTCCAGGCACATAGGCCCACTGACAGCACCGTTAGATTGTGTGTAAGTTTATGGGGGCTCATCATAGGGTGTGTGCAGATGCCTATGTCTGTCTCATCCTGGTAGTGATTGATATATTTTAAGAAATAAAGCACAGCAACCATTAGCTTGTGTCTCATTGACGATGTGGAGTCACATGACTTGGGCATGTGAGCTGATTTGTGAGTTACAAAGCATGATGCAAGTGAGAAGTGGTGTTATTGTTTGCATTCCCTCTAGACCTTTCCTGGATTCCTGGGAGCTGAGGGGTCTTTTAGTTCAAGAGAGGATCAGGGGAGAGAAAGAGAACAGAGACCAAAACTCAGAGCTTAGGAAACTAATGGGGCAGTTTTACATTCTTAAGTTTTGGTGTTGGTTCCTGGCCACACTTCCTGATCCCAGAATTCAAATCCAAATAGACTACACAAAAATGTCAACAACAGTAATAATTTGTATACTGTTCCTATTTTAGAATAGCAGTATGTAAGACTATATAAATAAATAACACACTAAGTATTTGAAAGTTTTATGGTGGGCATTTTAAAGAAAAAATCCACTTATTTTAGTTGCTAGTACTTAATTATGGTGTTGGAACTGGAGTATTGGACAGCAGCTTGAGCCATATCAAATATTCATGTTAGATAACTGCAAATCTGAGATATTTCAGAGCTTATTTTGATCTAGGTTTTATTTTTTCTTCTTATGTTTATTATAGCATTATTGTCATCACAGGATACTGTTAAATTAGCTTCTATTAACTCAGCTTATTTTGCAGTTCTGTTGCTGAATATGGAAGGTCTATTTCATTTTTGTTACTACAATGTGGCTGTTAGTTTAGTAGTTATGTGAAAATTTAATGAAATCAATGTCTATATAAAGTTGTCCCTTGGTATCTAAGGGAGATTGGCCCCAGGACCGCTTTGAAAACCAAAATCTGCATTTGTTTTTTTTTTTGTCTTTTTGAGACAGTGTCTCGCTATGCAGTTGAGGCTGGTCCTGCACTCACTTTTGTAGCCCAGGGTGGTCTCGAACTCGCACCAATCCTCCTGCCTCAGCCTCCCAAGTGCTGGGATTACAGGTGCGAGCCACCACGCCCGGCTTGCATTTGTTTTAATCCCTTATACAAAATGTTACAAAATTTGCATATAGCCCACATACATTATCCCATGCACTTTATTCTTTTTATATTTGGGTACTGGGAATTGAACTGAGGACCTTGTGGCAAGTGCTGTGCTCTCAGCTATATCCCTGGGCCCTCCTATGTAGTTTATTTTTATTTTATTTTATTTTATTTGTTGTTTTGTTTTGTTTTGTTTTTTTGCGGGACCAGGGTTCAAACTCACGACCTTGCAATTGCCAGGCAGACACTTGTGCCACGGAGCCATCTCCCCAGTCCCCCAATATTTGTTTCTTTTTTTTTTTTTTTTTTTTTTTTTTTTTTTTTTTTTTTTTTTTTTTTTTTTTTTTTTTTTTTTTTTTTTTTTTTTTTTTTTTTTTTTTTTTTTTTTTTTTTTTTTTTTTTTTTGTCTTTTTCGAGACAGGGTCTCACTACTATGCAGTTCAGGCTGGCCTTGAGCTCACTTTTGTAGCCCAGGCTGGTTTCGAACTCACACCGATCCTCCTGCCTCAGCCTCCCAAGTGCTGGGATTACAGGCGTGCGCCACCATGCCCGGCCAGTAGTTTATTTTTATTTGTTTCTTTTTACATATTTAGTACAAGGTCCAGGGTCTATAGGGTCTTACTACATAGGTCAGACTGGTAGTGATTCTCCTATTTTCAGCCTCCCAAGTGCCAGGATTACAGTAGCGTGCATGCCCAGTGCCATTTGCAGTCTCAGTGTTCCTGCAGGACCAGGGATCGGCCCAAAACTTTAGAAGGATTCTTTTTTTTTTTGCCTGGCTCGGGCTGCCTTAAGGGAGGATCTGGTGCAGCATGTGGTGCTGGGGATTGAACTGCAGTCCCCTGTGACTCACTGAGTTTTCCCAAACAGGTGCTTTAGATAACTGAGCTAATCCATAATGCCCCCCCATGCACTTTTAATCATTCCTAGATTACTTCTCACACCTAACACAATATATATTTACATATAATCCATATACTTCCTCTCATATACTTCAAATAATCTCTGGATTACTTATAACTAGGTTTCTAAAAATGTTATAGAAACAGTCATTGCATCGTTTAGGGAATAATGACAAAAATTTTCAAACACACACTATTTCTCTCTTGAATATTTTTGATCCACGGTTAGATGAATCACGGATATAGAACCCAGTCAGGATCTATCTATCTATCTATCTATCTATCTATCTATCTATCTATCTGTCTGTCTGTCTGTCTGTCTGTCTATCTATCTATCTATCTGTCTGTCTATCTATCTATCATCTATCTAATCAAATATATAAATGCATTTATTAAACATTTTTGAAGAGAATAAAAATAGTTAAAAAATTAGAAATGTTGCATAATTTCTAAATAAAATGATAGGAACTCAACAGTGGTTGTTATATTGCATATGGTTGTCTTCAAATTAGTTGTTCAGATTGCCACATATAAGCATGCAAAGCTGGTCCAAAAATTAAGAGAAGAAAAAAGAAATTTAAACATTAACTGTTCTTGTCAATAGACCAGCTGAAATTAGCAGTGCTATTATTGAAGTTACCCTGTGTATATACAAATATATTTTTCCCCTTTTGTTTTTCTGCTTTCCTTCATCCCAGTCATTTCTTCCCTTTGAATAGTTCTTTCCCTTTCACAGTATCTACTATACCTTTCAGGTTTTATTTACTCTTTCAGCTTCTTACACTAGGGAGATAATATGATGTTTACATATGGGGATCTCATTCATTCCACTCATGAATATGGCCTCTAGTTGCATCCATTTATTTATGAAAGCCTTGAGTTTATCTTTTTTATTTTTTATTTAAGTTTTTGTACTGGGAATTGAATTTAGGACTTTGTGGTAAGCAGTCTCTAATGCCACTGAACTATATCCCCAGCCCCAATTTATCTTTCTTTATAGCTGAGGAATACTGTACTGTATAAAAATACAACATTTTTATCCATTCCTCAGTTGATAGGCATTTGGGTGGTTTGCAAGATTTAGTTATGACAAATTGCACTGCTATAAACATGCATGCACATATAAGGCTGTGGTGTCATGTTTTCAGTTCTTCTGGAAAAATGCCCAGGAAGGGAATAGCTAGGTTAAATGGGGGCTCTAATCCTAGTCCCCCCCCCCTCCAGGAATCTCCACACTGATTTCCTTAGTGGTTGCACCACCAAGGGTAGAGACAGGTTCCTTTTTCCCCAAGCCCCTCCAAGCCCCTCTGGCACTTGTTATTGGTTGACTTCTTATTTTGCCATTAATTTAAAAGGTAGTTTTGCAGGGTATATCAGTCTGGGTTGGATATTTATTTCTTTCAGGATGTGAAACACTTCGCTCCAAGATTTTCTTGACTTGATGGTTTTTTCTGAGAAATCTGCCACGAATCTGATATGCTTTCCTTCATAGGTCATCTGTTTCTTTTTTAACAGCTTTTATTTATTTATTTATTATTACTGTTTGCATTTAGGACAGGGTCTACAGGATCTCACTATACAGCTTAGAGTCATAGTGATCCTCCACCTGTTTTCAGCCATCTCATCATGCTCCGGGGGGTGGGACTGGCACAGCATACTGGGGATTGAACCCCAGTTCCTGCATCTGCCCCCAGCAGACACTTTAATCTGCTTAGCTATCTGGTTGGTCTTCCTCTAACAACTTTTAATATTCTGTTTTTGTCCTTAATTTCTTGAATCTTTTTTTTTAATTTTAATTTTTTTATTACTTTTAATAAGAGATAACAATATGAAAGTTTCAAAACATGTTAGTAGTACATTCGCAATAGTTGAGGCACTGCATATTGTTTTCCTCACAAATGTTATACAGAGCACAGGGTGCAGATGTGACAAATTTTCTAATTGATATTAGTTCTGAAGGGAAAAAAAAAGAAGAGAAGAAAAAGTTTTCTTTTCTTTGAAGTAGGAGGAAGTAGTTGTATACATAGTCCAATGTTTCATAATTGCAGTGGATTACCAGTGAAACTGGCAAAGTTGAGGGCTGTTGATTTAGGCCCCTTACAGCTCATTATATTAATATAGCTCTGCATTTTATGCCTCATAATTAAGCTTTTCTGCTGGATGATCAAGTATAAACTAAAGCAAGACCTGTCTAACAAAACTTTCACCATTTGTACTTTCCAGGGTCAAATCTCCTCAGGATTAATTTTGGAACCATAGGCAGTGCTTTATAGAACTGTTGTCAGTGTTAGCCGTTGGGATGAGTCATGGCCAGTGCTTGACCAGTTTGCTCCCTGTGAAAGCCTGAGAGAACCTTTTCTCCCCAAGTGACTCTCCCTAGGCACACTATGCTTCACTTATCCCTTTTCTCTAAGGTCCCATAATCTCCTTGACCAGAAAATTTGGGAATCCCCTGAGTTATAGGATGTTACAGCACAGGTTCTCTTGTGTCCTGGTCCTCACTGACCTTGAGGGGCTAGAGCCAAAATGATGGCTATCCTCGTAGCCCTTCTTTTTCTCCAAGTTTTGGTCCGTTAACTTACATTCTTAACCCTCCAGCAGGAAAGCTTCATGATACAATTACTTCATAACATAGGTAATTAAGCTCAACCTCATTGCCTTTCTAAATATCATACATCTTAGACTTAGCTTGACATTGGTATTTTCCTTCAATCATTGATATTCTAATAAATCTCTACAGATTGTAATAAAAGCAGTTATACATTTTTACACAGACATGTAAAAATCTAAAGAGGTACAAAATTGTAGCCTGTCAAGCCTATAGTATTTTGCCTAGTCTCTTATTCTCAGTGAATACCCTTTTTTTTTTTTATCTTTTGGTTAACCAATCATTTACTTGAGAGAGAGTATAGCAGTAACTGAGTTTACAATAGAAGTAGTGCACATCTGAAAGTCCCAAATTACATGCATTCCAAGCGTAGTTTGTGTTGCTTCAAAAATCTTTGATTTCCATTCAGCTGTGTTATGCCTTTCCATTTTTATTTCATCTTTAGATTTCTTATACTAGGGAGACTATAATATATTTACAAATGTAGGTCTGGTTTATTTCACTTATGAGTATATGCTCAATATACATCCATTTATATATGAAGTCTTCCAGATTATCCTTTGTTATAGCTGAGTAATATTCCATTGTATAAAAATACCACATCTTTTTCAACCATTCTTCAAATGATGGGTATTTTGGTTGTTTCCAAGATTTGACTATTACAAATTGGGCTGCTAGGAGGATCAGTGTGAGTTCGAGACCAGCCTGGGCTACAGAAGTGAGCTCAAGGCCAGCCTGAACTTCATAAAGAGACCCTGTCTAAAAAAAGACAAAACAAAAACAAAAACAAATTGTGCTGCTATAAACATAGGTGCACAGATATTGCTATGGTATGATGTTTTCAATTCTTCTGGGAAAATTCCCAGGAGGGGGATAGCTAGATTGAACAGGATTTCCAATTCTAGTTTTTTAAGGATCCTCCACACAGTTTTCCATAATGGTTGTACCAATCTGCATTCCCACCAGCAGAGGAGAAGTGTTCCTTTTTCTCCACAGCCTCTCCAGCATTTGTTGCTGGTTGACTTCTTTATGATAGCTATTCTTTCTGGGATGAAATGGTATCTAAGTGTTGTTTTAATTTACATTTTACAGATGGCTAGCAATGTGGAGCATTTCTTCATGTATTTATAGGCTTGCTGAATTTCTTTCTCTGAGAAGTGTGTGTTCATCTGAGGTACCCATTTTTGGATTGGGTCTTTGAATTTTGGGACCCTAATGGCTTTCAGTTCTTTATAGATTCTAGATAGAAGACCTTTGTCTGAGTTCTTATTAGTTAAAATCTTGGATTTGATTGCTATATTTCTGTGTATACATTTATTTTGGTTATGGCTGGCTAATTAGAGTTCTATATGCTTCACTTTACTGTATGGAAAATTCTTTTCCCATGCTTGGGAAATTTTCTGCTACTACCTCTGCAAATAATTATATATATATATATATATATATATATATATATATATATATATATATATAAAATTAGTACCGGGTCTACAGGGTCTCACTATGTAGATCGGACTGGCAGTGATCCTCCTGTCTTCAGCCTCCCTAGTGCTGGGATTACAGGCACGTGCCACCATGCCCAGTCTCAATTGCATGTCAGTGTGCCCTGGGGGTGGGGCCAGCATGGCATGCCAGGGCCACTGTGCACTCTGCCTAAGCAGGCGCTTTAGTCCATGGAGCTATCAGGCCAACTCTGCAAGTAGTCTTTTTTTTTTTTTTTTTTAAATAATTGTTTTGTTGACTCTAGCTATTTTGTTGGAACCTACCAGTCTTATATTGTTTCTGTTAGCACCACTAACAACTATTAAATTACTTCTTGATTCCTTATTATTTTTAAGAAGTCTTTCATTTTGAGATCATTAGGTGCAATGCTATCTTCAAGGTCTGAAAGTCTACTTTCTGTTTTGTTCAAGCCGTTTTGCTAGCTTCATGGAATTCTTAATTTCCTAGATATCCATTTTTATGTTTCATGCATTCTAAATCTTTCCTATATTGTTCAATGTTTCCATCATTTTTCTGTGCTCCTCTATTTTTTAGCTATGGCTTCTCTAGATGTGCTGAGTAGTTCTCCCATTATTGTTTTCATTTCATTTTTTACCTCAGAGATTAGTTGTGATCTGATTTGTTCTCTAAACTGATGGAGTTGTTTCTTTACTTCAGTTGCTATCATTTCAGAAATTTCAAGTGGGTGACTTCCAAGTTCTATGTTAATGTCTCCTGAACCTGTTCTGGGTGGGATGGAGGTCTGAGATTGTTTTTTCCTCCTTTGTTTTGACATTGTCAAAGATCTTCAAGTTCAGCAGTGTTCAGCTCTGCTCCTACAATGGCAAGGAGGATCATGGGTCACTGGAATTCCGAAAGCTGAGTCTCGTGAAGCTGTCCGGGGCTCAGTGAGGCTTCTGCAATGGCTGGGGATAGGGCACCGGTTACCAATGCCTCCACACAGGGTATGGGTCATGGAGGCTCCCTGGATGGTGGGGGTGGGGTGGGTCATAGCTCACCAAGACTCCTGAAGCTATCCAGGACTCAGCCAAGGCTTCTGAAGATAACCACTGTTTCATAGTAAGCAGTGTCACTTTTTTTTATAGCAACAGAAAGACTATGAGAATAGTTTATCTGAAACTCATAGAGATAACTGACTAGAGTTGCTCTCAGTTTTGCTAAGGATTATCTTGGGCATTATCATTCAGAACCATTTACAAAGTACCTCTGTATATGTGGTTCTATCATCAAGATAGAACCACAGTTGGGAAATGGACACAGTCACTGTTATTTATGTCAATACCATAGGATGTGAGTAAATAAATGATTTCTAAACATGTAGAAAGAAAATAAGAACCAAAGCCCTTGATAGTTTCAAAGTGGCTTAACTGTAAAGGACAGATCTTGCTCAAATAGGGAAGGTAGGAGGGTTGTTACACTGAACATGAGAGAAGGATTCAGCTTTGAAGGTCCTAGGCTCATCAGTTGAAGGGAGGATTGGAGAGATGAATCGTGTGTTGTCCTGAAAAGGAGTTTTGACTTTCTTGGGAAGGCATAACTGAGTATTCAAGTGGACAACAGCCGGACCATGTACACAGTGTAGACCTTTGATTCGTGAGCAGCAGCAACCTGCCCAAGAAGTAACCATTTACCTACTGTCAGCATTCTAGGAAGCCATTCTACCACAAGTCAGACTTAGAGGAAGTCACACGACGAACTCCAGCAACAATCTAGAGAGCTAAACAGCAATGTCTATTCTAGGCCCAGATATCTAGGACTTGATTAATAACTGAGTTTCCCTAAATTTTATCCTCATTTCCCACTTAGAATCAACCAGAGAAAGGCAAAGACATACCACGAACCATAGGCTGTTTGCCACAGGCTGCCTCTTTTTAGGTAGCTAGTTCAAGTTCCCACATGCAGAAGTCTCTAATAGAGCAAGCCTGAAACCTTCCCTTCCTTTCCACTGTAAAGCGTTCACACTCCTCTGCTACCTTTGAGTCTCTAGCCAAACCCAAGTGATGGTGGCTGACTCACAGCCGCAGTGAGCTCTGAATGAACAGGCTTTGGGTTTCTCATTTGGCTGGGCTTCTTGGTTTCCACAGGACACTGATGAGTCTCCTACTGCTTGTGCTGCAACACATCTCCCTGGCAGCTCTGCTTCTTCCTTCACAAGCATTGCATGTCCTTGGCTTCCCATTTTACGAAGGGAAATGGCAGGAGAAGGAGGATTAGCTGCAACGCACATGGGTTCTGCTTTTTGAGAGTCATTAGGAGATGCTGTTTTTTTTCTATGAGTAAAGTAGAAAGAGCACAAATGCCAACAGAGTAGGCAATGGGAGAGGATGCTGTGCTTTTGTAGTTGGAAGCAATTTTGATTACTAAGAGGGTATTCAGGTCTGAGAATGGAGATCAGTGAGTGGCTACCCTGTACTCACCTATGCATCACAATCTCCATTATACTATCTGGAGGAAGATAGACTTTTCAGTAGCTTCTAGTGAGAGTGAACTGTCTGTTAGCTGCTTGGAAATTCCCTGAATTTGCTTACAATTTAGGGCAGTACCCACTTTTCTACTTCCTAACTTAACAAGTTCCAGTCAATGTTTATCTCACAACAGCATAGGAGAAACCATACTATACTGACTGTAAGAGGAATTCCAGTGCAACCTTCAGTTTGCTTCTCACCACTTTATTATGTACATAGTTTAAAGTGCTAGCCTCCAGATGTTTTGATCAAAGCTGCCTTTCTGCTCTTTAGAAAGAGGATGTTAGCCGCTCACAGGTTTTGTGAAAGGAAATAGCATCACCATCTGAATGATGAGAGATCCTTTCCTTATGCCCTGTCATCACATCATTTATTTGACATTGGGATTACGGGCCACCTTGGTTATGGTAGGGACAGACCAGCAGGAATCAAGCTTTGGTATGAAATCCTGACTCATGAAGCCTATATTTCTTGGGGTGCAGGTAAAGTCTCAGTGCCCTGGCCTGTTTTCAGTAGCACCTTCTCTAGGAACTTCTACTGTCACCACCCCAGGCTGAGTCCCCTCCCATCAGCATGTTGTTTTCTTTTCATGTCATTTATGTATTTGGTACAGGATCTCACTATGAAGCTAAGACTTGTGATGATATTCCTGTTTTCAGCCTCCCCAGCACTGGGATTACAGGCATGAGACACCAGATGGAGAATGCGGAGGTGGGGCTGGCTCAGCAGGCTGCACCACGGATTGAATCCTAGTCCCTCACGTGCCAAAGCAGGTGCTTAGTCTGCTGAGCTATCTCATTGGCTCAATCGTCAGCATGTCTTTCGTATGTAATCTTTCTGGGTTTTGCTCACATTATACCCTCCTATGATATGCTACTGTGTGCATTACTACACTGCCCTGAAGATTCCTTATTGTTTAAATCCTAGCTCAAATCATGCCTCCTTTTTGACATTGCTGTTATTGACTCTCTAGAAGTGATCCTTCACCACTTGATGCTCACACTGGTCATTGCCTACACAACTTCAAGTGCACTTCGAAGCAGTGACCTGTGTAGCCACCTTCTTGTGTTTGTTCAACAAGTATTTATTGTATGTCAAGTATTACTCAAGGCAAGGAAATATAACACTGAACACAAGGACAAATTAAGTTTGTGATTTGGCAGAAAAGCAGACTGCAAGCAAGATAAATATGTAAAATGTAATAGGTGAAATGTAAGCAAATTATGAGAAAATACAAAGCAGGAAAGGCAGGTTATTAAAATTCTAGATAGACAGGACATGGAAGGTGTCTTAGTTATTGTTTTCATGACAGACAAAATACCCAACACCCAAAGTTAAGGAGGAAAGGTCTATTCAGCTCACAGTTTGTAGAGGTTTCAGTTCATAGTTGGCTGACTCTAAGGCAGGGTGGCACAGCAGAGAGGCCTCACAGAGGAGGAGCAGCTCATCTTGAGGGGCAGGCGGCAAAGCAGCAAAGTAGTGGGCAGAAAGTGACGACAGCAGCCCTCTTTGTGTCCCTTGTATTATTCACTATCCAGGCTCCATGCCCTCAGGGTGTCTAACACTCCCATTATCCACACCTAAAACTATGCCAAATCAATCAGGTGACTAAGTTAGTAATCATACATACCCCTTGATCCTAGTGTCACACACCTGAGATCCAACTACCTATAAAAAGCCCCACCTTTGACGGCATGAGGCTCTGTGGAGACCTCTAGAAAGAAGTTGTTACAGGTTATGAAGAAGACAATTGCTAAAAGCTCTGATAAGGAGCAAGCCAGGAAGATGGCTTCTTTGTCTGGAGAGTTCTTTCTTTCTCCACCTAAGGGCAAAGGCCCTGAGGTGGGGGTCCTGATTGAAGACTACAAAGGTTGACACGGAGAGCAGTGCAGCTGGAGCCCAGCCCAGCAGGAAAAGCTGGGTGAAAACTGGGAGGAGTAGTTGTCATACAGGGCTTTGAAGAGTGCAGTTGGGACTTTGGCTTTTATTCTGAGCAGGAAGCTGCTGGGGGTTTTTGAGGAGTGACACATTGCCTTTGTTTTAGGGAGATTCCCTCTGCTGGAGAATAGACTTCAGGTTAGAAGCCTGTGGGCAGCGGAAGTGGGAGTGAGATTCTGTCAGTAGTCCACAAGACAGATGATGATGGATGGACAGAGGACTGGGAGAGTGTTCAAATTCTGGATTTGAAAGTTTGATTTCTGGAGGGATTAGGTACAAAGAGAGAGATGAGAGGGAGAAAAAGGGGGAGAGAGGGAGGGAGAAAGAATGAATATGAGAATGAAGGGAGTTCAGAGTTTTTGATGTGAGCCACTGGGAGAATGGAGCTGCCAGTAACTGGAATGTCAAGCATGTTGTACCTTTGGCAGGATAAGAGTGTCTTACACTTTATGAATCTTTGGGCCTGGTTTGTTGACTGCTAGAATCAATCAGTGAACCACAGCAAAGTCCTTACTGAGAGTAGGAATTAGGGAAAAAATATGAGAGTTCTGTCCTTGACGAAGAGAGGGGAGGGAGGTAAGGGAGCAAGCCATGAAGGTGGCTCCCTGGTCTTGCAAGTTCTTTCTTCCCACCCACAAGTACAAAGACCCTGAGGTGGGGGTCCTACTTAAAGAAGTTCAGGGTGCTTGCCTTGAGTCACAGGGCACGGTTTTGGGGAGAGGGAAACTTTTATTTTTGAACAATCACAAAGGAGGCAAGGCTTGTGAAAAGTAGATGATGATGAAGAAGAAGCGATTGGGACAGAGGACTTCTCTGTGCTTATGTCAACATCTATGATGTCTTAGATCATGTAATGTCTATTCTCACCAGCTTAAGAGTCAAGCACATTCTTCCCTCTTTCTAAAATATATGAGCAAGCCTCAGAATGTATATTGTCATTGTTGCTGAGAAGATTGTCATGATTAATGACAGCCTCCTATTCTATGCAATATGCTCCTGGTAGCACAGGCAGATTTAGTAAGATATGTGCAGACAAGATTAAGAGTTCAGATTCCAGTGCAAAATGCCTGGATATGAATTCTCTGTCAGTGATTTGTAACTTGTCAGACTCTGCACAAGTTGTTTAACTACCGTATCTCTCAGTTCTCTATCTATAAAATGGAAATTATACTTTTACTCATCTCATTAGGTCATTGTGAGGATTCAGTGAAAGGTTCCAGAATGGTATGGTATGGAGTGGATCCTCTATGTGATAGCTGTCATTTTTCATTTCAAGCACTGTCAGATATACTGTATGCAAGATGAACATTGAACTTGGCATAATCTCTGGTCACAGATCCACTGATGATAATTGGGATTGATTATTTCACAGGGAAAGAATAAAGTAAGTTTAGAAAATTCACTCAACTCAGAACTACTGGTGGGAAATCAAAAATAAGTTAGATGTAGACTTAACCTCTTTTATAAGGCCAAAATTGATTTCCTCCTAGCATCATGCAAGGGGCAAAACAAAGTGATTGTCTCAGAGGACCATGATTTCAATATCTGAGAAACAGCAGCAGGGAGCAAGAAGTTATTATTATGGGTAAGTTTTTAAGATGCCAGGTCACTGAATACTTGGGATCACTATTATTGAGAGTGATCCTCCAGAAAAATGGGATAAGCACATCTTGCCCCAAGTCTGGGGACCTTAGTAGGAGAAAGAGGTGAGTGTCAGAGGATGCTGCCTTGGCAATACGTGCCATCAGAAGGATGGAGAGAAAATCTAGGAGGAAAAAATGTGTGAAGTATATGAAGAGAGAGCCTCG
The DNA here is from genome assembly GCA_004027025.1 of Myocastor coypus. Taxonomy (NCBI): domain Eukaryota; kingdom Metazoa; phylum Chordata; class Mammalia; order Rodentia; family Myocastoridae; genus Myocastor; species Myocastor coypus. The sequence goes on along the minus strand of PVJA010006836.1, from coordinate 45,654 downwards.
TGGCTTCTCATTCTAAGTTGTGGTTATTCAGGTGTTAAGATCATGCCCTCTGAGATACTCCACTTCTTTGCTTTACAGTTTAGGTATTAGGTAGAAGTCAAAGCTATTCCTCTAAGATTTCCTATGGAATAAACAAGAGTGGAGTGATCAATTACTCAGTTCCATACTAAGCATTGAAAAGATTGATTCATGAGGTAGTTAGGTGTAATAAGCATTGTGCTAGAAACCAGAGATTGAGAAGGACTTGAACCAGACCTGCCATCAGGGGGTGCATAGTTCACCACAGAGACAGAGGAAGGGCTATAGGTGTGGCTCACTCTGTGAGCTCCTGATCTGGGTATGAGGAGCTCAGGGATACTTGTCCTATATCATAGGACCAAGAAGAGTCACTGGATTTGGGGTGGAGGTGAGCAACAGTTACATGAACTAAATGAGCTCTTGGGGCTGGGGAGATAGCTCCGAGGCACAAGTGCCTGCTGGGCAAGTGCAAGGTCGTGAGTTCGAACCCTGGTCCAACCAAAAAAAAAGAGCTCTTGAGGAAGCTCTGTCATCCCAGTGGCCTCTTGAGGCCAGATCCAATTTTAGAAATTGAACCTGATGTTAGGCTGTGAAGATTGACTCACCCTGCCCATCAGCAAGGGCAGGGGCTACTACCCAGAAGAGCTCCGAGCTGAACCTTGTGCCACAGGCTGAGAGGCCATGCTGGCCAGAGCTCTCCACGCAAGAGTAGAGTTTAATTGGTCATGCCCTTATAAAGATGACTGTTTGGCCTACTGAAATGGAAACCATCTTTGCCCCTAAATGACTGGCAAACACAAGCCTGAATCACACCCACATCACTTTGGCTAATGTAGCTGTTTGGCAAGTACAGTATGTTTAGGGCTTTTTTCCAGTATCAAACAGTGGACAAAACAGGAGAGCTGCCCAGAAAAATCAGCCTTAGATGCATGGGAACAAGAATATCTGTTCCTTGTGTCAACAAGTGGGCTGTGTGTGTGCACGCGCACGTGTGCACATGTGCACATGTAAGCACAGGCACACACAAAGCTAAAGCAATACAGTTCATTTACTAGTCTGGCTAAACTGCCAAAATTCGTTTTGTCCTCCATACTCCCTGGGGCATTTTGTTCATCTGGTGATTAAAAGGTGGCAGCTTTCATATAGAAGTACAGCAGGGAAGCATTTACGTTAGATAAAAGGTTAAGGGCAAGTTTAAGCATGAACTGTATAGCAAAACATGTAACTTTTGTACCTCTCAAGGTCAGTCAAATCCCCTCAGGATTTATCTGGAACCAAGTACAGTGCTTTGTAGAACTGTTGTCAGTGTCAGCCATTTGGATGAGTTACAGCCATTGCGTGACCAGTTTGCTCTCTGTGAAAGCCTGAAAGAATGTTTTCTCTCTAAGTGACTCTCCTTAAGCACACTATGTATATTCAGTCCCTTTCCTCTGTAGCCCCATAATCTCCTTGAACAGAAAAGTTTAACTACAAGGCATAAAACAGAAACCTAGACTAGAATGATGAGCTGTAAAAGGCTTAAATTAACAGGCTCAAACATTGCCAGTTTTACCAATAACCCACTGCGATTATCAGACATTGGATTATGTGTATAGCTACTTTCTCTTAGTTCAATGAGAAGAAATTTGGTTGAGCCAGTAATGATTTGAAAAATTATAACACCTATACCCTGGGTTCTGTATATGTATAACTAGTAGGAGGACAACAATATCATTGTATCAAATATTGAGATGTACTACTGTGTTTTGAAACTGTCAAAAAAAAAAGCAAGTTAGCTATACTATGAGTGCTTCCTACTTCATTGAAAAGGAAGGTTTGTGCTAATATCATTTGGAGAAATATACCCATGTCTTGTACTGAGTAAATACTTTGAAGATAACAATAGGTATTTTCAGTATTGTTATTCTATTATTTTGTTATTAATTTGTTTTACTGTTCTCAATAAAATAAAATTTAAAACAGAAAAAAATAAACTAGACCTGTTTAGTCCCAATTTAACAAGCTTAATAAATTGATCTTTACTGTAAAAAAAATAAATAAAAGGAAGGACTACTTGGCAGAATGAGCACAGGACTAGGTTGCAGGAGATCATGAAGTCTGGCTTTTATCCCTGGATCTTCTCATTAAATAACAAATAAGAGTGGCAAGCAATAAGCGTCTGTCACCATGTTGTAGAGGTTTGTGCTTTGGTATTTGGCAGAAATGGGAGTTCCTTTTGACTGTAAGGACCTCAAGAAGTTCCATGGGGCTGTGCAGTAGGGGTCAGATGTGGCAAGAGGAGACCGCAGAGCAGAGGGACTCAGGAGGCAGAGGGAGTGGGAGGAGGGGCTGGCTGGCTGGGCTGGGAGGAATGTGGAAAGCCTGGCAGCTGCTAAGGCATGGCCAGACAATTTAGAGCTTACTGACGACCAAGCTATATGTTTTCAAGCCTCTGGGCAACAAAGAAAAGTAATGAAAACCGATAAAATATTTTGAGCTTTGGGATCCTGGGTTTTTAAGAGCCTGATGGTAACATACAGTATATTAAGAAAAAAAAAAAAAAAAAAAAAAAAAAAAAAAAAAAAAAAAAAAAAAAAAAAAAA
>PVJA010006836.1:0-42954 GCA_004027025.1 Myocastor coypus | reverse complement strand
TTTTCTTTTCTTTTTTTGACACAGGGTCTCACTATGCAGTTCATGCTGGTCTTGAGTTTACTTTGTAGCCCAGGCTGGTCTTGGACGTTGGCCTAGCTTCTTTTTGTCCTGTTCTCTCCACACTTCAACCTTGGAAGGCCCTGGAGCCTCCAAGGGAAGAAGGCCAGAGAAAGTGAGAAGAGAATCAGCCCTGATGTGATATTTATCTGACCACTGTTTTTCAACCAGCGCACCCTTTTGCTAAGGAAAAAAGCCCTGCCTTGTAGCATTTGCCAATTCCATGGTGTAAATGCTCTGAGTGAGCTCTTTGGCTACTAGTATGATGTCATTTAACAGGGTCCGGAAGAGAGAAACCCACAACTGGCTCTTATGAGCCAACAAAAGCTGAACCCAGCAACCTCTGCTTCTAGCCTGAAATCATGTCCAGACAGGGAGGGAGGTTGTAGGGTTGATGCGAGAAAAATGAACCAGAATGGAGATAGAAAAACTACCTACAATTGAGTTACTGACTAGCATTATTATTGTCAACCGAGTTTTAGTATTCATTGAGACCGTAAGGGTTTGTCACTGCTCACATTTTCTTCCAGTAAATAAAAAAATGGCACAAATTTCAGCTTGGGGGGAGTTGCGGTTTGGTTATATTCAAAGGATGGTGCCCATCCAACATAGGAGTTACACCGAGAAATTTCATCTTTAAAACTGGCGCAGTACTTCTAAAAAAGAATTATACCACATGGAAATAGAAAACTGTACATACAAAAGCATAAGCACGTATAAAATCTCTGAGTCCTTAAGTTGGGAAGCATGGATGTGGGGCATCCTGTAGTTGATGAGGTTGGTTTTGGGTGGATATTTTTGGTGTTCCGAGCAGATGTCCTTAAAAGGAAAGCAACTGTCTCAATGTAACATGTATATGGGACGGTTTAAGGATAATCTACCTTTAGGAAGATTCATCTAGAACGAGACCTATAGCCCTCACTGGTATACCCACCATAGGAATTAACTGGGAAAACATAGTTGAAGGCACCCGATGTGTATCACAGGTTTGCAGTCAAGCTTGCAGCTTTCTTCAGAAGGGCTTTTTAAGTTTTAATTTTCTTGTACGGTTCACTCTGCACCAGGGAGCTCCGTCGCGGCAGTGCAGTTTTTGTTTGGTCCCCTTGATGTTTATGGAGCACCACACTCAGGGGCAGCGAGGACTCTAAAGTCCCCGTGGCTGGAGTGGAGCAGGGGGCATCTTAGCTTTTAAAGGGGTTCCGAAGTGTCTGCTGCTGGTAAAAAGCGACCGTGTGCAGCCAAGCTTCAAGACGCGCGGACACCCTACGGGCAGCGGGAGCGGCTCTTCGTGCGGCGCCCACCCAGGCTGGACAGCACAGGCGGCTTCCGCGGCGGCCTGCGCTCGAGGACACCGACCCTGTGCTCGGCCGCTGAGCCAGCAGGACCTGGGGTGCTCCGGGCCCAGGCGGGCCTCACTGCGGTTCGATTCCTCAGCGGATAGATCGACCTTCTGGGCAAGGGCCGGGGCCTGTGGCGGGACCCCAGCAGGGCACCCCCGGCCCGACGCCAGGGCGGGGGGCGCAGGGGGCGCGGGGCGCGGGGCAGCCTCCCGACCCCAGGCCTTTGTGCTCTGCAGGGCTTCCGGGGACAATTAGGAACAATGGAGCACCCAGTCTGGTGTCCACGTCAGCGTCGATATGGAATCTAGGATCAGGAGACCGGATTAGATTACAAAAGGGCCGAGCGCACACAGAACCCGGGTCAAGGGGCCGGCCCGAGCCGCGCCTGGAGAGGCTTCTCACCTATTAAAAACCTGCACAGCACGAGCATGCGCAGAAGGGAGCATCAGTCTGGTGGAGGGCGGGGCGGAGAGCGGAAGCCACGCAAGGCTCAATTAACCCGATCTCGCACTGGCCTTCGTCGTTTCCCACATGGTCTAGCGGTTAGGATTCCTGGTTTTCACCCAGGCGGCCCGGGTTCGACTCCCGGTGTGGGAACGCTACGCTTTTGAGACGAGCTCTTACAAACTCAGGGGCTGCAGCCTAATGGAGCTAAAAGAGAGACCGTGTCAAAGCCATCAGAACCCAGAGGGAGACAAGAGGCGGTAGGGGCGTCACTCGGAAGAGACCCTGTGAGTTTAGCTTTTCAGTGTGGGTTTTCGTGAGGAAGGGAAGGAATGCAGGAACCAAGCAACCTTGGGCTGTGATGGCTACCTTTCTTAGCCCTAATTTCTACTGTGTATATGGAGCACAGGACCACAAAGTGCTCCACTTCGGAAAGAGAGAAAAGATATAATTTTTTAAATTTTAATATTAAAACGCTTTTAAGTTGCCCTTCGGAAATAGCAAGATTTACGAAAAGGACATCAAGGGCAGTGCAGCTCAATGCACAATCCACGGAGTTTATAATTTTACTTAAAAAATTACTTTGCTTGCTATATATACAAAAGGAATATATACATGATGGGATACTGGTGTATACCTATTACCTCCTGACTCTTTTTACTATTTCTCCTCCCTTCCTGCCTGTCTCCCCCATCTCCACAAAGTCTACGTTTCTCCCTGTGTATCTGCAAATGGTAGGAAAAAAGGACAAAGAAAAAGAAGTTATTACAAATATATCTGATCACGCCCTAACATACTGGACATAGTTTGACTTTAAAACCAAAACACAGCCAACATTCATTTATACAAGGAGAATTAGGAATCTCAGTGTAGTTGTGACTGGTTTCCACGTGTTAACCAGCCAGGTGCATCCTGGGCTCACTTGCCTGTTCTGTTTCCTGTCCAGCATCTGCCACGGGCAAGAACTTGGGATGTAATTTCCTTCCCATTAGAGTTGGCTCTTTGAAGCTTTCCAGATTCGTTCACAGACTGCCATTAACCCTGACCAAAGGCTACAAAAATGACATGGTGTCCAGATGACTTTCTTTTTCTTTTTGTATTTTAGGGAAGGGTCTACAGGTGTTCAGGGTCTCACTACGAGATGGGACTCCTGGTCATCTGCCTATCTACAAGCTCCCAGGACCTGGGATTATAGATGTGCACCACCTTGTCCAGTCTCAATTGCTGTCTCAGCATCCTGTGGGTGGGGCAGCAGGGCAGGCCTGGAGATTGAACCACACTGGCCCCTGTGCCGGCTTGCAGGTGCTTTAATCCACTGAGCTATTTGACCACCCCCATCACTTTCAAGTTTGCTTTCTTTTTAAAGTTCTCTTGGAGGGGCTGGGGAGATAGCTCCGTGGCACAAGTGCCTGCCTGGCAAGTGCAAGGTCGTGAGTTTGAACCTCAGTCCCACCAAAAAAAAAAAACAAAAAAGTTCTTTTGGAGCTTAAAGGATATATAAACCATCTTTCATGAGAAAAGTTTCAGGTAAAATATATGCTCATTCAAAATTCTCGATTAAGAATTTTGGGAATAAATTGATCGATAGGTAAATAATCTGTGTTACTGAACCAAACAGGTGCAACTAATTAGCTAATAACAATCCTAATAATAGTAATAGATCATATTTGTTGAGCAGTTACCATGAATGAGAGAAATACTTAGCATATCTTTTTCAACTTAGTCCTTATTTTATTATTGGACGTTGTAATTATCTCTCTCCGGTCCCTGTAGGAGACTGATTATATATTCTTTGCAGGGTTTTTAATAAAGGGAATTTTAAAAGTTTTATATTTTAGGCATGATGGAAACAGTAATGGTCCTCAGTACTCCTGGGCCTACCTGGGCAAGGGCATCAAGGGTAGCTGATGACAAGAACTGCCAGTCAAAAGCTGTGTAATTTTTGTTTTAAAACAAACAATATTGTGCTGTAGATCTAAAATGTCCTCTAAAAGTCTGGTATATTCTGAGGTGGGGCTTTTGAAAGTGAACTGGATCCTGGGGCTCTATGGTCTGTTGAGGAGCCCATGGCTGAGCGTGTGATCAGGCTGCAAGGCTGGTGTTTGGCCGCTCCGTGGAGGCATCCACGCTCAGGTTCGCAGCTCCTACCTCTCTGTTCTCCTTCGGGCTGCCGTAGGTTGAGCAGCTCTCCTCTGCCAAGCCCTTCACCACGCTGATTCTGCCTTGGAGCCAGCCGACCACAATGTCTCCTCTAAACCCAGAACCAAATTAAACCTTCCCTCCTTGAAGGTGTGACTGTTGGGCATGATGGCTCAGCAGGGGCCAAGCTGCTCTCGGATGGCATCTGATGGCCAGTGAGCTGTAGCCCTCTGAAGGCTGTCAGATGTGCTTATCCTAGTCATCATTTTTGTACTGAGGATTGAACTCAGGTTCCTGTGCTTTCCAGGCAGGCACTTATTCTACTGAGCTATCTCCCTGGCTTTACTTTTTTTTTTTTTTTTGTCTTTTTGAGACAGGGTCTCGCTATGCAGTTGAGGCTGGTCCTGAGCTCACTTTTGTAGCCCAGGCTGGTCTCGAATTCGCATCAATCCTCCTGCCTCAGCCTCCCGAGTGCTGGGATTACCCGCGTGCGCCACCACGCCCGGCTTCGGCTTTACATTTTTAGTTTCATGAATTTGATAAAAACATTCTCTATTCGATCCCTGGAATCACATGCCATGCCAGCCCTGCTCCCTGGGTGTGCCGAGTTGGCCGCCTTGTCCAGGTGTGATGACTCACACCTGTGATCCCAGCGCTGGTGAGGCTGAAAACATCACTATAAGTTGCTATGAGTTTATAAAAATAAAATCTCAGAAGAGACATGCAGAGAATGTTTTATTTTGTTTAATGTATTTGCTACAGAGTCTCACTACGCAGCTTGGACTTGTAGTGATTCTTCTGTTTGCAGCCTCTCCAGCACTGGGATTTACAGGCCTGTGCCACCATGCCCAGTCTAGGTCACCAGCTCAGCGCTTGGAGGGTGGAGGACAGGACCACCGTGGGATGTGGTAGCCAGCATCAAATCCCAGTCCATACTCTTGCCTGAGCAGGACCTTAGTCTGCAGAGCTATCTCGCAGGTCCTAAATGTTCTTTCATATTTTGCTTGGGGTCAGTGATCCCAGTACAGCTACATGAACATGGTACTAATCTTTCTGTTTGAAGTGTTTTTGTGTGAATGCATGCTTGTGTGTGTGTAGCGCCAGGAATCAAACTCATAGTTCATGTGCTAGAAGAATGCTTTACTAATGAGCTACTTAGAACCAAAATTTAAAACAAAATAATCATACAAACCTTTCTAAGAAATGAAGAATATACTGAATTTATTTGGGTTATTTGGATGAGTATTTCTCAGTATGTTTCTGTTTTGGATACAGTCATAAACTCTGAAAGATTCTGCATGAAGATTGCTTTATCTCCTTCAGTCACTGTACTTACAGTCATGTAGCTTTGTCTGCATGGCTTGGGGTATGCCTGATGCAGCGTAAAAATGCCCTGAATAAATGCAACATTACGACTTCATATTGATACAGGAAAGGAAAGGCAAATGTGAATTTTAGCTCACCCACATTATAAATCTAACTTGGAAAAATACTGAATACTTGGAAAATCACTGGAACAAATAATCAAAAAATCAATTTGCAAACACCTAGAACACTGCAGGGTACTGGGTAAACATCCCACATTACTTTGTGAAAAACAGTGCTTATCAGATAAATCTAATTTCCTTTTGTCACCGAGGGACAGGCAGGGTGGATGAGGGAGCAGTTGAGATAATCTATCGAGATTTAAGAGAGCCTGGGAGTTTTGTACGTTGTCTGTACTCATTAAGAAAACAGAGGAAGGACCACTCTTGCTTGGCAGGGGTGTACTCAGATGGCTACCAGAGGCTTAAAGCCATGTAGCTGGGTGCTGGACACTCAGTATACACCGGAGTGATTGCTTTATCTGTCCCAAGTCTCCTCTGATTCATTCCCAATTCTCTAAAGTCATCCAGGTTCTTTTGATGCAAGTTACTTAAATTCTCTGTGCCTCAGTTCTCTCAACTTTAAAATGGGAGAAATAATGAAACTTACCTCACAGCATTGTGAAGACTAAGTTAAATAATGTATATAATGTGTGTGGCCTAGTTTATTATTATTTTTTAATTTTATTTATTTATTTTTTTCTTGTTTCAGAGCCTTTATTTGTTTATTCACTCATTTTTATGGCTGGCTCAGCCTGCCCTGAGGGCAGGGCTGGCACAGCATGTGGTGCCGGGGATCGAACCGTGGTCCCTGAAGCCACCCAAGCTTTCTAAAGCAGGTGCTTTAGACCACTGAGCCATCCCGCTGGGCCCTATTTTATTATTTTTGATTTTTTTTTTTTTATTGTGGCCAGCCCAGCCTGCCCTGTGGGGTGGGGCTGATGCAGCATGTGATGCTGGGGGTCGAACTGTGGTACCTGTAGTTGCCTAAGCTTTCTTAAGAAAGCTTTAGACCACTGAACCATCTCACTGGCCCATGGCCTAAAGCCAAGGAGTGCTGGTTGCCATCATTACCACCACCTTAGCTCTACCCTACCATCTTCAGGCCCACCTCTGCCCTCAGCCCCACCCACACCACTACCATAACATCACTATCACCACATCACAATCACCACTGCCACCATATTAATTAAAACATAACCACCATTATGTTTTAGTTCTTCTCTGTTGCCATCCATCTAATCACAACATTAAATCCCATCATTGTTCTACAACACATATCCCTGGGCACTGTCCTGACTCAAATCCTCCTGTCCCTTGGACTATAGCAATATGTGCCACACTAGTGTCCCTTACGGTGGTTCACTCATTCTTTTTCTCTGTCTTGGGTTCCATAGCCTGTTACAGCTCAGAGCTAAGATGTTCCCTGCTCGAAACCTGTAGGCTGTTGGCTTGCCAGGTGCTTCCAAAGTACATAGCAGCCTAATTTTTACTGCTTTTCTCCATGAGTCTTCAATTGTGGCTAATTTCACATTGTTTCCTATATCTAGCCTTTGCTCAATTTTTCTTCTACCTGAGATGTGCTTATGTCTTTTCTCTCAACAACTGTATGCTATCTGTCTTTTAAGGTATGGCTCAATCAACACATGCTTTACATACTTTCCTCAGCTCTCTTACTGATAGCAATCAGTCACTTAGTGTCACAGTTAATTTTCTCTTATTGCTGTGACAAAATACTTGATACCCAGAGTTAAAGAAGGAAATGTCTATTTAGCTCATAGTTTGTAGAGTTTTTAGTCTGTAGTCTGTTGGCTCCAAGGCAGGCTGGCACAGGGCAGAGGGGCAACAGTTCATGACAGTAGAAGACAGAAAAAGCAGCAAGGGCAAAAGGAGAAAGAAACCTCTTTGGCTCCCTCATATTGTAGGCAGGTTACCCACTCTAGGGCAGGTGTAGCACTCGCACCACTAATCCCAGCAATAGACAATTAACCAGTCACCACTTTTGACTCAGCTATCTCCAAAAAGCCTGACCCTAGCCTCTTGCATGAGGACATCAAAGCACAAGGCAGGATGCTTAGCAGTTTTGGTTACCACCCTTCTGACATTTGTTCTTTTCTAGAGGAACAAATTAGATCTCAATGTAGAAGACATTTCCTCCTCGAATCTCTCCTACTCCTGGTCAGTGCGTGGTATGCTTGTACACTTCCTCTCACAGCACTTACTATGCATGTCACGACCTCCAGATCATATGATTCAAGGCTACCGTCGTGCAATGCGATACTATTACTATTAACTCCATAAAGTTATATTGAGGAAATGTATGGATAGGACAAGGGCCTTATTGATTGGAGCACCTTGGTTCTAGGATAGTAAAAGCCACTGGAGCTAGTTGAAGCCCTAGAGGATATCATTGGTTTATGCAAGCAAAGTGTGAGAAGTTGCATGGCAGGGTTTGTGTACAACCAGAACGCATGTTCCCTCTCGCCATGGGTTGTATTTATTCTCATGTTTTATGATCTACATAATAGTGCTTCCATGTGGCAAGAGCTCTGGGCACTGCAGTTCAGGGTCCATTCCTCATAGGTTTCCCACCCAACAGAACGGCTTTCTGTTTCTGTTGGGAAGTTCCAGGGACGAGTGTGGTCTCACCAGACCCCACACATTCCCCATGGTTGATGCATATTAGGTGTTGTGATTGGCAACACCATGAGAACAACATGGAGGACAGGAAAGAGGGGCTGGGATTAAAGCAATCCAAATAAATTAAATAGGTGTGATTTCATATAAATAATGGTGGTTTAGCATATTTATAAGGTTGCACTAAAAATGTCTGGTGTGTGAATTATATCTCCATAAAAGTAATTTTTCTTTAAATGTATTTAGTATAGAGTCTACAGGGTCTCACTACACACATCAGAGTTGGAGTGATCTTCCTGTTTTCAGCCTCCCAAGCACTGGGATTACAGGTTAGCACCACCACACCCAGTCTCAATCACTGTCTCAGCATGCCGGGGGCAGGGGGGCAGGCAGCACAGCGTGCCTGAAATCCAATCCCGGTCCCTGAGTTTGCCTTAGCAGGTGCTTTAATCTGCTGAGCTATCTGCTGGCCCTCAGCAAAGTAATTTTAAAAGGTAAATGAGTGATAAAATTGTGCTGGCAAAATATGCATTTTCTATTCTTTTTGTTTGGACTATTCATTTACTTAGCAAACATTTACAGGGTACCTATTATGCAGCACTACTGATTTAAATAGGCATCATAGTGAGGGAACTGCACACAGAAAACTATATAAATAGGGTAGGAAGTTGAATTTCATTCTGAATGAGGTGGGAAGCCTCTAGAGGTAGAAATTAGGGAGAGTTCTGGCCCGAGGAGGACAGCCGCTGGGCTCGAGGGTTTTTGGCATGGACTGACTGGCCTTTACCACACTTTGGTGGGGCTATGAGACTATCTGAGTGAGTCTTCTGAGAAGTGTCCATAACGTTATTGTCAGACTCTGGCAACTTTGTTGTTAAAGAAAAGTTTCTTTGCCAGCTAAACTAGATCATGATGTACCCCACTCTAAGCCCTTTCCTAGAGTGAACTGCACAGTTGCAGTACTATCTGCAGACTGCCCTCATTTCTGACATCAATGGCAGTTTTGGGAAGTTTCTACAACTACCTTCAGGACTGGAAATGTGCTGGACAGATCGCTAGAATTCACTGAGAGCTGCAACACTCATGGGCAGAGAGGCAAATGGACCTCAACGAAGGAAAAGACACATAGGTAGAGACAGGGAAGATTTCAAATGCAAAAGTCCTGCTGTTCTCTCTCCTCATGAAGTCAAGACTTGTTTCCCTCCTGATATTCATATGTGACAGCATGCATGGAGGCTTGCCTCACCTGCTGTGGCCCATAGATTTACTGGTGCTTCGTTATATAGGTCTAATTAGTTGACCCTGTGATGGAATTCAGTTTCCAAGTTGACTGATACCTATGTTGCCAAGCCACCGCCATGGTTGGTCTTTGTGGCATGCTACTCTGAGAGATTTGCAGAATGGCCAGCTCTGCACTCAGATCTGGTGTCATAAGGTATTGTTCTAAACAAAGATACACATGACATTGGTTACTTCCCAAAGGCCTAGGGCAAATGCCAGACCTCCTCTTGAGCAAGGCAATTTTTTTTTTTTAACCGTCATTTCTTTGTTGGGGTTTCCTCCTAGTCATACTTTCAAAACGTGTGGATGAAAGGATAGGCTATGGTGCAAGCTGTGGCCAGCAGACAGGTAAGTGCTCAGGTAGCTGTTTAAAAGAAACCTCAGGCAATCACTCTCTGACATCTTTCTCATTTTTTCTTTTTTAATGTAGTTTGTATAGGATATATGGGGTCTCACTGTGTAGACCAAACTCATGGTGATTCTTCTGTTTTCATCCTCCCAAGCCCTGGGATTACAGGTGCGTGTCACCATGTCCAGTACCAGTTACTTCCCAGGGGACCGGGCTGGTAAGGCATGTCGAGAATAAGCCCCAGCCGCTGCGCTCTGCCTAAGCAGGTGCTTTAGTCTGCTGTGCTACCAGGCTGGCCCTATCTTTCCTGCATTTTGTCTAGACTTCCTAAGAAGAAGCCCCCCCAAAAAAGGAGCCAGGAGGAGCTGGAAAGGACAGGTTTTCTGTGAGCCCCTTGTGCCTGGCTGTCCCCCATTCATACTCCTAGTCTTAGAATGGAAACCGTGGGTCCTTGCAGGAGTCTGAGGCTGGGGATTTCTGCCTCATCAGAGCTGTGGGTTCGAGTCAGGATGGCACCTGCGTGGAAGCTCAAGCGCAAAGTGCGAGATTGGCAGGCTGCCTTGTGTAGCAAATAGGAACCTGTCGGGATTTTGCAGCATTTGACAGCCGACCTTGGAAACTCATCTTGCTTCACAGGATCCCTTCAGTGAGTGTCAGGGACGTGGATCATCTCCTCCAGCCACTCCAGTGCAGGCGTCGCCTGTGTAGACTCTGGTTGTGCAGAGAAGGGTAAGCCTGTTTGGCAAGAGCAGGGAGGGAGCCAGCATTCATTTCTTGCCTCGGGATGCTTGTCCAGCCAAAGCTGTTTTCTTTCCTAAATTCTCAGGAGATGAGTTAGAGGCACAGATCAAGATGGGAGACTCTGTAAGCATCAAATGTGTTTCTTGAGTCAAAGATAGAAATAGCTAACCTGACATTTGTCAGAAGCTGGAGTAGTTTTCCATAACCTGTGCTCCTTAATGTCCTGACAGGGGTTAATGGATTCAAGGGAGGTGGAGAAGTGAAGGAGGAATAATCAGAATTTGGCAACAGCTCAGTGGTGGGGTGTGAAGGGAAGGGAAGGGAGGATTTGTTGACAACTCCAAGATGATAAACGTCTCCAGAGAGCCAGAGAAGTGGGGCAGAGAGAATGAGGTTTGTTTCCTTTGACAAATTCGAGGCACTTCTGGCATATCTAAATGGAGCAGTTAAGAGGACAGGAAATACGGGCTGGAACACCTGTGAAAGCAGACACCTATGGGGGCAGTTGTAATTTCCAGGCAAATAGGAGGCTGAGGGATTCTCTAACCCAGCAGTGCTTGGCTGTAGGTGGGTAGAGAGGGACTGAGTCCACATGGGTGAGCATAAGACTCTGTGTACCTGCCCTGTGACTTCAAGAGCTGCATACAGATGTGTTAGAGAATTGTGTACCACACACTCGAAGGGCCTCCCATGCCTCACATTCATGGTTCATTTGATCCGTATTGTGATTTCTCAGGGTGGTGGCTGGAGAGCAAGGAAAGGAGACTGTTTCTAATTTGAGCAAATTTATTATGTGAGCCAGTAAGGGCTCTGGGCTGCTTGTTAGGTTATTATATTTTTTTAATGAGTCTTGGTCAATAAAACCTGAAAATTTTCCAGGGACGTCTGATCCTGCTACATGGTGTAGCATCTATAGCATTCTGCTGAGTCTGTCAAAGACCCTGACTCACCCAGAGATAATTTTGCACCGAGTTCTTTGCGCTGATACACAGGTTCTTGTGCATGTTTTGTGTGTGGCTGTGGGGCCCAGTGGGAACATGAACTGATACAAGTTTCCTGGAAAATGATGCAGCATATAATAAATAGCAAGAGCCACCAACATGTTTCTTGCCTTCATCTGTGATGTTACTTCTAGAATTTCTGTCTTTGAGAGATCAAGGGTCAGAGAAGGGCAATGATATTTATGAACATAAAGATATTTATGAACAAAGACATTTTTCCTTACAGAAGCATTTTAATTAAAATATTCACATAGAGACAAAAATAAATAAATAAATAAATAAAAGAGAAGCCGGGCGTGGTGGCGCACGCCTGTAATCCCAGCACTCGGGAGGCTGAGGCAGGAGGATCAGTGTGAGTTCGAGACCAGCCTGGACTACAAAAGTGAGCTCAAGGCCAGCCTCAACTGCATAGTGAGACCCTGTCTCAAAAAGACAAAAAAAAAAAAAATAAAAAATAAAATAAAATATTCACATAGAAAGGTAAGAAAAATAGAACTACAAAAATGTCTCACAGCAGGTGAATGAATAAACAAACAGCATCTCTATGTGATAGAATATTAAATATTACATAAACCCAAAATTATTTAAGAACATGGAAAAAAGTACAGTTCTAAACTATGTATAGTTGCAATCCACTTTTATGTTACCTATTGTCTTGGTTACTTTTGTTGCTGGGACAAAATAATCAACCCCCAAAATTAAGAAAGGAAAGGCTTATTTAGCTCATGGTTTGTGGAGGTTTTAGTCCATACTTGGCTGGAACCAAGGCAGAGCGGCACATGGCAGAGAGCAGGGGAAAACAGCACAGAGTGAGAGCAAAGAGGAGAAGTAGTGGCAACAACAGCAGCAGCAGAGGGCCAAGCGCAGGCCTCTTTCCCTTCCTTATACTGCATCTGGGCTATCTATCCCAAGGTGGGTGTAGCACTCACACCCACAATCCCAGTATCACTTACACCCATAATCCCAGCATTGCGTCATGAATTAATTCCAACTCTAGAAGCCCACCCCATGATGACATGAGGCTTGGGGGCACAAGACACAAGTCATAAGATGTTTATGTATGTAGTGCACACAAACATAAAAACAGGAAGTTTAACAAATGTCAATAGGCGCTATCTCCAGGTAGTAGAAGTAAACGCGCTAACCTTCTATTCATTTCAATTTTCCAACTTTTGGGAAACAAGCATATATACTTATAATCATGTCTTAGTACAAGTATCTGGGACATGAACACGTAAGAGACAAATTGCACAGTTGACCCAACTGCTCAACAATCACGTCAACTTAGGCTTGGGATCAGTTCCTGGGGGCTAGCCCAGCCATGTCTTTAGAAAATGAGTTCATCAGAGACAATGCCAAAATCAAAGGAACTCTGGCCTGAAGTCCTTTTATTTAAACCCAAACACACAGGGACTCTCTCTGGGAAGATTTCAATTGCCCTGGTTTAGGAGACAGGGACCATGAAGTGGGCGTACACATACCTGTACCCCAAGGTTTTTCAGTACAGGAGAAAGGTCACCTGTAGGGGCACTTCAGATGTGGAAGCCATCACCCTGGGGAGAAAAGACTGAAAAAAACCCAGGTGCTTTATGTAGGTGTTTTTAGCTTTTTCATGTCTGGCTCCTACATACATATTTATTTGAACTTTAAAATTTTCCAGCAAATGAAAGAGTTTGAAAATCACAGCTCAATAAAGGAGAAGAGGGGGATGGGAGGAGGGGAGACAGGTAAGGTAAGAATACTGGCATGCAAGCAACTGGGAAGCAAGCATGGTGTATGTACTGGCTTATTAATCATTCTCACATTGACCTTATCAGGTAAGCATTAAGATGTCCCTTTTTTTGCACTATTTATTTATTTATCTATTTATTTATGAAGAACCTGGGATTTGCAGATAATACAGAATTTCCTCAAATTCTGGTCCAAGACCTCATGTGGGTGACCTCATCCCTGTTCATGTGTCAAGGCTGGTGCTTCCCTGACTATCTGTGTTCTCTTCTAGATTTACTGCTCTATGAAACCAGAAGCTGTCTGACACCTGTGATTACAAAGGTTTTTTTTTTTTTTTGTGGGACTGATGTTTGAACTCCCCACCTTGCATTTAGCAGGCAGACACTTGTGCCACAGAGCTATCTCCCCAGCAGAGAGGTAACATGGTTTCTAAAACTCTGCCTCCAAACTGGAAGTATTTGGGCCTGTTCAAGTCATAGTGGTCTTCAAGTTGGAGCAGTAGCTGTAATATGCTCTGAAGCCAGATTGGTCCTAAATTCTCTGAGAAGCTCCATGCTGAAAAGTGGAACTTACTTGCCCCTTGCTCTTTATTTCAGACCTTGGTTCCTGGGGATGGCTAGAGTGCTCCATTTTTATCTTTGCACAGAGAGAACTTCGTAGAATTACTAGGAAATGGAGCCAGAGCTTTATGTGCAGGGAATTTTCCACAGGGTCCCTGCCAGAGAGGGAGCAGGAGCTCAGGTTACTAGGCCAAGTGAGAAAGATTTGTAAAAGACTCCATTCAGAGCTGTGTGCTGGGCAACCACTTACAATGAGGGATCAGCTTTTGTGTGAAAAAAGGGCTAGTGGAAGCAGCCAAGCCTCTCAGACTAGACCTGATGGCTTTTTCAAAATTTCAGATGGTTGGGGCTCTTGCCAGGAAAGGCTGCTTTAGCGGGAGTGTCCAGCACAGACACGGACAGGGAAGCAGCCGCACTCTGTGCGTCAGGCCTTCTGCTCAGCGTCTGGCCATTGAGTGAGCACATTGCCCTGCCAGTGGCTTCTGGTCCAAGTAGAAGATGGAGAATGAAACCAAAGTCACACATTTAAAGAGAATTGCCCTGGCTGCGCACTTGGTCTCTCAGAGCGTCCTCAGGGAGTTTGAACTTAACTCCATTCAACCTTGCGTTGAGAGAAGCAGGTGCATAATTGTGGTGAGGAAAGAAAGAGCTCAGGATGTCTACACTGGAACCCAGCTGAGTACCTACACGTGGGCATGTGGACCGAGCAAGAGAACACAACTGTTGCTTCCTTGGGCTGCTCGTAGAGCTGTGGAACCCTGGCTTTCCATCCAGGCTCCCGTGTGCTCTCTCTGCCTCCTACCGCCAAGCCAATCAATTAGCCTCGTTAATCGGCAATTTAGCTCTACCTTTGTGTTAGTGATCCTTATTGGTCAGGAATCTAACTGCTCCTCAGACGGGTCTGCTGGCAAATGGCGGCTGCTGCTAGATTGAATCACCACAGTCTATAGGCTCCTTGGGTCTGTCATTTACACTTAACCTTTTCTAAGTTTTCTATTTTGGAATAATTATAAACTCAGAAGGAGTTAAAACACATAAATTTTAACAGTGTACCAGGGAGAAGAGCCGTGGACTTGCTGTGTCTTTTAGGGTAAGTTTATTTGCTTTATGGGGAAACACAGCTTAAGAAAATGAACAGGAGCCTAGACATTCATGGATTTTGGAGTCTGAGTTTCTTGGAAGTAGAATGATTATATGTTTTAAGATTTATTTGTATCTTATCCCCAGAAGATCATATTTAAATGGTAGAAAGTGTTCTCTAAATGTCCACGCTTTCTATTACAGTTTTACTTTTGCTAAGTCTAATATGGAATGAATTTCATTTTCTCCTTTTATTATTTCATTTGTCTTATCTGACATTAGCCTTTTTCCAGCTTTTGAAAGTACCAGTTGTGGGCCCGGCGGGATGGCTCAGTGGTCTAAAGCGCCAGCTTGGGGAAGCTTGGGCGGCTTCAGGGACCGCGATTTGATCCCCGGCACCACATGCTGCGCCAGCCCTGCCCTCCGGGCGGGCTGAACCGGCCATGAAAATGAGTGAATAAACAAAGGTTCTGAAACAAGAATAAAATTAATAAATAAAAAAAAAAATTAAAAAAAAAAAGAAAGTACCAGTTGTTTCGGCTAAGCTTTAACAACTCCAATTATTGTGATTCCTGATCTAGAAATTCATTTTCAGAAGTCTCCTTGGGGACTTCCAGAACAAAATTTCTTGGCATAATTTTTTTTTACCCCCCCCCCTTGCTTTTTGTTTGTGAAAGAAGCACAAAGGAGCAGCAGCACTCTGCATGAAAAAAGGAAAGACAGTAACTGATAGGTTCAGGCCTGAGTGTGAGTTGCTAAAATCATTATGGTGGTTATCTAATATGGCCGATGCCCTTAAAACAAAAGACCACTTCCCACCTTCTTCTCCAACTTAGGCAAGGACATAACTTACTTTCACCCTTCCAGCCACCTCGGGGAAGAAACCCCATCAGCTCCCTCAGATATATCAAAACATCCTCTCCAAACTCCACCCCTGACAAAAGGCTATAAAAGCCTCAGCCTTCCTTCGTCTAATTGAGAGAGACAAATTTTCTTATTCTTTCCCTCACTCTCTCCTGTGTCCTCAAAGAAAATAAAGCCCCTTTCCCTTTTTCATTCTGCCTGTTTCTCTGTTGTGCTGTTCACCTGGAAAACTTATCAGTAATCAAGAGAAAAAAAGTGAAGTGGGATCTAGACTGTGCTCTAAAAGGCGTTCAGATTCTAGACAAGATCATTTCATGAGTGGCTGATAATGGCAGCTAAGCAACAGAATGCCATCTACAGGTAAAAGACATTTCCTGTGTAAGGCCCAGAACATCTGGATTTTCTTTTATGATGAGTGGACAGGTTACCCAGCTCCCCTGCTAAGAGAGGAAAGGGTGCAGTGTAACTGGCCTGGAATCTGTCCCCTCACTGCCAGTGCTGCTCACTGAAGAGTCTGCCTAACCTTCTACATCTAAAAGTGACAGTGGCAGATGAAAGCTAGGAGGAGGTTGATGCCTCCAATATAGCCTTGTGCCGAGGGTTACCTGGGAGCCTACAAGAGGACTTTCTCCAACACACAGACTCCTGAGCTTATTTCAGGAAAAATAGATGGCTCTAGTGACAGTTATCTCAGATGCATTCAACTCAACGATTTGTCCCTGGATGGTTACCCAAAAGTCAAAGCATCACATTGGTTCACAGGACATTGCCCTAATACATACAGTAAAAGGGAGTTAAAAGCATTATTTCCAAATTGATTGTGCTACATTAATTCAGCCAAAGAGGAGTTCAACATGTTGCAGAGAGTGATCTTGTTTTTTTGCTTGTGTGTCCAAAAGCTGAGAGGTGCTTGGTATGCATAGTTCTTGCTTGGTGTTGTGTGTTTACCAAGTTTTATTGTCATGTGGAACAAGGCACAGTGGTGCAAAGGGCCCAGAGAAAAATCACAAAACATTTGGATATGAACTTGGCAGGGCTGCTTTTGTTCCCCGCACCTCTCAGGCCTGAGGGCCTATCTGTCTATCTCTGGGGCAGAAACTGCCTCCTAGGGCTGCTGTCTTCAGCTAGAGTGAGGGAAGGAAACCTTCAGGCCAGGAGGGCTTGCTCCAGAGGTCTCCTGTATCTTACCTTGTTCTAGTCTCCTCAGTTTGGCCTGTTTTTCCTACAGGACTCTCCTGAGCCACAGGAGGAGCATCACAGCACTTACTCCCAGGCCTTGGAAAGGGCTTCTGCTCCATTCTGAGGCTCTGACTATAGATGCTGGACCTGGAGGATGAAGATGCTGCTGACTATAGATGCTGCAGCCTGGAGTGTGGCCCAAGCTTCCAGTCTGAATGTACAGTAGAGCTTTCAAGACCTTAGTCATCAGTAAACAGAGCTATTATGCTCTGTGTCTGGATGTGTCTCTCTTCTGCTGGTGGCCTGTTGTTGCCATGGATATGGCTTTGTCTTCGGAGGCCCATAACCAAGGAGTATTTAAATAAACCCTGATGGGTCAACATTTCCATTAAAAAAAGAAAAGGAAAGAAAAAGCACACTTTTAAAAATAATTCCAAGAAAATCCTTAAACAGTTCTGAAGTCATAACCAAAATAACAATAAAAACCTCAGGCTGTCCTTGCCAGAATTAAAGGCAAACATATTTTAAATGGAGAGATGAAGTCTATCAATGGCTCCAATTGCAGCAAGTGAAAATGATGGTATTTCCCCTGTTGAGTGTTTTGGACAATATAAGGTTACATTTTTCTTCTCCTGCCAGCTCCTATTTTTCAGAATGCTTCTTGATTTGCTGTTTGTAAGATGTATTCTATTTCAGCATATAAATGAACCTGTGTTCTGAGCGAACAATAGTTGTTTCTCTGACCTGGGGGATTCAGTGACATTTGGTAATAACTATGGAAGATGGGTAGATTGAATTAAGAAGGCTTAAAAAAAAAAAAAAAAAAAAAAAAAAAAGGGAAGAGGAAGAAAAAAAGACCCGCTCCTATACAGTAACCTAGCAGCTCCTGCATCTTGTCTGAAAACATGCACATACCCTCTGGGATTCCTCTTAAGTCATTCCAAGGAAACATACTATTGCTTGGTAAAGCAAAGGTCAGAGGCTGAGAGGAAGGGTGCAGACACAGCCCCACTACACTTCACATCTTTGAGCAAGGGCTGGATCCCTTTTGAGGCTAACCCTTCCCCTCCCCTCCCCTCTACAACCTAGTCACTTGGTTCCACTTCTGTCCTGCTCTTTGTCACAGGCAGCAAGCTACTTCTGATGGAGAAGCTGTATCTGTATGGCAATTACCCAGAAATCCCTTTTTTTTTTGTAAATTTATTTTATTTTATTTATTTATTGTATTATGGCTGCAGCCCTGGGGGTGGGGCTGATGCAGCATGTGGTGCCGGGGATCGAACCGTGGTCCTTGCGGTTGCCTAAGCAAGTGCTTTAGACCACTGAGCCATCTTGCCAGCCCAACCCAGAAATCTCTTTAACTAAAATGGAAACAAACAAACAAACAAAAAATTTCCTTCATGTATGCTTGACTTTTCACATGTTTGTTTTTAACCACTAGATTAATCCACCACCTTTGTTTGCCTGCTGCCTAAGACTTCCCAACGTCCACCTGTGTTGTCACCTGACAACCACTGGAATTTTCTAAGTGGACAATTATGGACAATCTTGCTCTGACTTCTAATGCTTCTATGCATCACAAAGTCCTCTGTGTAGGAGGAAGAGTAGCAGTCACGTTTCTGGCAATGGTAGTCCTCCTGGACCAAGAAGACCTCATCCTTGTGCTGCCTGTAGAGCTGCCTGCTCTTGGAGAACAGCCTGTGTCTAGAACAGGTGTAGATTGATGCTGCATTGGAGGCAAACTGTCTGGGAGGTTGAGGTCATGTTTCCCTGTGCCTTAATTACTTTTCTCTCATTGCTGGAACAAGTACCCAACACCCAAAATCAAGGAAGGAAAGGTTTATTTAGCTCACAGTTACTGGAAGTTTCAGTTGATATTCACCTGGCTCCAAGGCTGAGTGGCACATGGCAGAGAGCAGCAGTTCATGGCAACGGAACAGCAACAATGGTGACAGAGACAACGGAATAATCAGGGGAGGAGAGAGCAACAATGCATGTCTGTCTCTCTGTCCCTCTTTATATCACATTCAGGCTCTCTGCCTCAGCCTATCCACCTTAGGCCACACTTGTAATCCCAGGATTTAGACCCATAAACCTATCAGTACTAAAACACATAATCTCAGGGATCATGAAACACTTAAACTCTAGAAGTCCCTGCCCCATGATTGCATGAGGCTTTGTGGGGACAGCTAGACATAAACCATAACACCATGTGGGGTCTTGAACAGAGACATGACAGCCAGCAAAGCCAGGGCCAGAAAGGCTTCTTGATCAAATAGGCTTGTCTGTGGTATGCCTGGGAGCCCTAGGAAAGCTTTGGAGCTTCCACATGACTTTGGACAAGCTTCCACATGAATCACTAGTGAGACTCCAAACTACTGTGTAAGACCCTTAAAGAGAATTCTGAGCTCCAAGGCTTCTGTCTGGTTCCTCCAGGACTACCACCAGCTGGAATAGATTTCAAAAAAAAGCTGACAGCTAGAATGATCTTTGCATGACCCCAGCCAAGATACAGATTTGACTGGGATTAAAAGAAACTTTAGCAAATGGGAAAAGGGAGCATCTGGCATTTGTGTTTGAGGGTGACTCTGTGAGGTTTGGGGAAGGCGGAGAAGCTGTAACTGACATTCTGTCTGAACCACCACCGAAAATCACAAAGAAGAAAGGGAGAGGCAGTCACAGAGAGCAGCGTGCTGGTGAAGGAAAGCCACTGGAGCTCAGATTTGAAGTGAACACCAAGAGGGAAGGAGGGGCACACGATGAAGAGTGTCACAAAAGAACAGCAGAGATCTGTGTATTAGTGTCAGGAAAAGCTGAAGCTCAGCATATGCTAAGGCTTGTGAAACAGCAGCTGACATGGGAATAGCGTGCCATGGTTCACAAAGCATTTTCATGTAAATGATCACGTTGATCCACACAATAACCCTGCGAGTGGGGATGGGAGTTATTATCCTCAGAGTGTGTGAGGACTTTGGGAGGCGATGCTGGGATTTGAGCCCAGATCATCTCAGGCCAAATGCTGAACTCTGCCCACCACTCCACCTCAGGTTTCATGTTACAATGCTCAGAAAGAGTTTGGTTCTGGAGTAAGAAATATGAAGTGAGAGATAGGGTGGTGACAAAAAGCAAAGCTATGTGCCCCTATTTCTTTTTTCATTGTTCACCACAAAGCAAACAACCTTCAAAGGTTAAAAGGAATGGCCCAAGATGAAGGTAAGGTCTTTGAAAACAGAGTTCTCTCAGCCCAGTGGCACGTGGCAATATTTCTGAAGGAATCTGACTTTCTCTTCCATGGCACTTATCATACAGAAATCACTTGCTCAGTATCTGGCTCCTTGCTAGATTTAGGCTTCTTGAAGGAAGACACCATGGCCTCTCCACCAAGTATCCCTACTTACAACACAGGCACCGGATAAAGCAGTTGGCCGCAGGCCTGCCAGTAGTTACTTTAGTGGAGGAGGGTGGTATGCCACGGAGACAGCAGAAGTTACCGTGACTTACAAAAAAGAAAAAGAAAGAAAACATAGATTCTAGAGCCTACATTCTAATTTGGCTGACATTATTCTCTGTTCATCTTAAAGGTGAAGCTGAAGTCGAAAGACACAGTGAGTCCCAGGAGCCCATCTCCACTGTTGCAGGGCCTTGTCATGGGTTGCTTAAGGCTGAGGCTGAGATGTCTGACCCGGAATATTATAAATGTGGAAACAGGGGATTTTAAGACAAGAGTCTGTTTTTATCTGGTGTCATGAGCAGGGTCACCACCCAGAATTCTACCTTGTGGGCAGTGTGCTCTTTGAAGCACATTAGATGGGCAGGGGTGGAGGAATTAGTGTGTGAACCCAGCTTTCTGGAGGCTTCTTAAATTCTTCTCTTGGTGGTAAGAGCAATATTTAAAGGCAGGCTTCTTGTTTCCTCTTTTCTGGTCTTTTCAACTCTTTGTGTGCCCTCTGAGGGGGACACATGGACTGAACCCTGCTTTCTTCCTCCTCCCTCTCATTCACTTCACTGTAGCCACATGCATCTCCATTTGCCTCTCAGTGCACCGCGTGTTCCCACCTCAGGGCACTGGCACACTGCCCCTTCCCCATACCATTGTCCTCTTGTTTGCACCTCAGATCAGTGTCGCCTAGTAGTGACCTCGCTGATATGCTGTATCTTCTTCACTGTTCTCTTAATCATCTCAATCTGAAATGACTTCATTTCTCTTCTCCCAACCTCCCTCCCCTTCTTATTCCTCTTTCCTTTCTCCATTTCCTATCTTCATCCTTGTCTGTTTCCCTCCAACATGCCAGCCTCTGTATCTGTCTGTTCAATGCTATGCCCTCGGTGTCTAGGCCGACACCTGGGCAGGTGGGTAACATCTGTTGCTTGAATAAGTTCTCCTCTCCTTTTCTCAGATGCTTCTGTTTACTTATCATTATTATTATTATTATTATTATTATTATTATTAAAATTTTGATTAAAGCACCTGCAAGCAGGTGCAGGGGCTGGGGGTTCAATCCCCAGGCCTGTTGTGCCAGCCCCGCCCCTAGGGTGCGCTGAACCAGCCATTGACACTGGGCATGGTGGCACACGCCTATAATCCCAGCTCTTGGGAGGCTGTAAACAGGCAGATCACTATGAGTCTGATCTAGATGTGAGACCCTGAACACCCTATATTCCCGTCCCTAAAAAATGCAGAAATATATATATATATATATATATATATATATATATATATATATATTTAGTACAGAGTCTACAGGTCACAATATGCAGATTGGACTTGTAGTGATCCTCCTGTTTTTAGCCTTCCAAACTCTGGGATTATAGGCGTGTGCCACCATGCCCAATCTCAATCACCGTCTGAGTGCACCCTGGGGACAAGGCCGGCATAGCACACTAGGAATCAAACCCCAGTCCCTGCACCCACCTAAGTAGGCACTTTAGTCCTCTGAGCTATCTGGCTGGCCCTCAGCTGCTTCCATTTAGAATGTTTAGGGACACTCTGATCATCCATTTCCAATAAATGGTAAATGGGGAATAAACAGAGGTCACTTGAAAGCTCTTCGATATCTGAATAATAATGTTTGGGGCAGGGGTCTCTGATAGCCTGAAACCAATCCACAGTAATGAGCTCAGGTCGCTGTTCTGGAGGCATTGTCATGGTGGAGGTGAAGGAACTGGACTGCCCACCCGCAGTAACTAGAACCTTAGGGAAAGCTGAGGAAAAGAAATGGGGCAGGTTCTACCTGCGAAGGTGCAAAGTATCCAGGTGGGAGATGGGCCTGCTCAGGGCCTCTCAAAGCATCCATTATTCAGGTTATGCTGTGAGGCCTGGTAAGTGCCCCTGGGTAAGGTCAGGGTCAAAGTTCAGAGGAGGGCATGGGAATAGGAGCTTGGGTGGCAGAGGAGGCTGCAGAGACCACAGCCCAGGAAATACTGGTTTTATGTTCAGGATTTATGCTGATTGTATTGAGGAATGTGGGCGGAGGACTTCTGAACCTCAGTTTGGCAAAGTGCAGATGGTGCTGCTAATTTAGAGAAAAGTTGGGGAAGCATAAAAGCTTCTGGACCTCTCAGGGCTGTGTGGTAGCTGTGATAGTGTAGATCCCATGGCTTTCAATCTCGCTGTTCCATCATCCTTGGGTATTGCTCTCATCTGCATGGTGGGTATCGCAATGTCCATGCTTACGCCAGAAGAGAGAGAGAAAGGGAACACATTCATCTTTCAAGTACACCACTGGAAAGCCGGACACGGAACTCCTGTTCTCATCTCATTTCCAGAACTGTATCTCATGACCATACCCAAGTGCAAAGGAGCCTGGAAGATGCGGTCTTACCTGGGTGGCATGTCTGAACTGAAAATCCTGGAACCATGGAAGAATAGGAAGACAGCATCCAGAGCCAGCTTCTCTACGACAGGTGACTGGAGGAGAGGAAGTATTCTCCTGCATCGAGTTAGACCACTCACTCATTTGACAAGTAGGGCATGAGCCTTTATTTTGAGCCACATTTCAAAGTACTGGGAAGGGGCTAGGATACGTGGATAAAAAAGGGGCGTTCCTATCCTTCATCTGGATAGCCTAGTGTGAAAACAAAGGCCCTGGTGGTGGGGTGGGAGGTGGAGAGGTTGATGAGGAGAGAGGGAGGGTGGTGGGAAAAGAAGCGGGACAGCTGAATCCTTTCAAGAGGACATGGAAATGATCTTAATTTACCGTAGACAAAAACAAGAATGTGAGATTATGCAACATTTTTAATGACAGTGTTGATGCCAATCACCCTAATAATAGTGATTATCTCTATTGTGCGGATATGGTGGTGGAGGTGCTGTCCTGCAGGCCATGTCCTATGAAAGGAAGGATTCATGAGGGAGCCTGGGAGGTCTGGAGGTTCTCATTTAGGATTCTACAAATACGCAGCTTCTGATAAAACAAGCCTCTCAGATTAACAAAAAGAGGCAGACATTTTTTCTTCCTTTAAACTGTGTCTTTACTGTATCCTATGTTTATTTCCCAGCTGTTAAAGGGGGCTAGACATTTGCCTGGCTTGATCTGTAGCCAAAACAAATGATTTGCACACGTGTTTGCAGAGGGAAAAGAACTGAATGTATTGCTTGTCAAGAGAATAACTCAGAAATTCATCTAGAATTTGGGTGAGGATGGGGGGTGTGGGGGGGTAGGGTGGAGCAAATGATTTCTAGGACAGCTACGGAGAGTAAATGTTGCTATTGGTGATGGAAACTTTCACCTCATTCAAACACATTTATCAGCAGTTACTGTGTGTCAGGCACTGGTTTAGGAATATGGAAATAATCTTTAAAACAGAGTCTTTTTAAAAAATTTTACTGTTTAACAGGAAGATTTATGATTAAATCTTTATTCATTCATCAAATAGTTACTGACTTTTCCATGTGACAGGGACTGTTCTAGAGATTTAGGGTACAAAGAAAAGCAGAGCAGAGGACCCAGTGTGTGGGGTGGATAGAAGATGCTTTGTTCTGCTGAGAGGAGTCAGCAGTTTTCTCAGCACACAAAAATGTGGAAGATGCTGTTCTTTTAACTGTGGCTTTACAATTGTTGCACATTTTCCATGTTGCCCGGACACCATACCCAGCCTGCAGCCACCTGATATGCCTCTCCTCATCCTCTCCTGCAAAATCCTCCCTTCATGCGAAATCATCCCCTCATTCTCTCTTCTTTCTGCTGCTTGGGGCTGACTCTGTCAGTATGACCAGGGTGGAAACCTTCCTTACCCAACTTAGCTTTTGTATTTGCCCAGGATTTGAAGAACCAAAGGGGAACTGGTTTTCCAGAGTCCCCTGGCCCATATCCCCACATGAAACATGAAGGTAGGGAGTACAGCACATGGTGGGGTGGGAACAGAAAGGGGTTCCTTTCCCCAGCTATTGTCCAGGGATTTTCTCCTAAAGCTTTTTAGTCACCATCAGCATGAAGTTCTGGTGAATGTCCCCAGTGGTTTTTCCAATATTTAAGGTGCTAACACTAGACCTACTAGAATCTCCCACAGAGGCCTTAAGACCATAACAAACAAACAAACAAACAAACAAACCAAAACAAACAAAAAAACAACCAACCAACCAACAAAAAACGATTGGACAACATCTGATCAGGGATGGATGAGAGAGAGAGAGGGCTTCCACTCTGCAAATTCCTTCCTTTGTGCAGAGGTTCCTGGCTTTGGGCGGGGGCAGGCATCTCTGCCATCTCTGCAGGTGCCACTCCTGGGCCTCCATGGTTGATAGCATGTGCACCCTGGGTGTCCGGGACCCAGAGCTTCTGTTGTCGCTTCTGCCGAATGAGACATGCTCACCTAGTCCTGGGTGGCAGGCTGCTGCATCCTGGCTGCATCCGAAGCCATTTGCAGGGGCATTTCTAAGCCCTGCCCTGTTTCGGGCACCCTTCTGCAGGGTCTTGCTCTGCACTCCAGCTCTGCTCCCTGTCCAGATCCCTTGTTAACCCTGCAACAGAGACATCGAGGGCCATCACTAATTCACTAGGTGTCCTCCTTCAGCTAGTGGGAATGCATTTTTAATTACCATTATATCAAGACTCAGGTGACACAGCCCTGCCCCCCTCTCTGTTCTCCCTGTGCGTAGCTGAAGGCAGCTCTGAGCTGTTATTCCAGCCACCTCACAGTGATGCAGCTCTTTCTACTTATTTGAAACCTATTCTAAATATTTCAAAACCTTTGAAATGGTCATGGAATTAATTCTAGACTTAATGCCTCCGTCAAATTCTTAAAGAGTCCTAGTACATTAAGAAGTCCAGGTCACCATTTAATAGTTGAAGAAACGAGACTCAGGGGTGTTAAGTCATTTGACCAGGTCATACTGTCTGTCATAAGCTATAGTGAAAACCCAATCTCAGGCACATACTTTTTCATTGCACTATGCCTTCTCTAAAAGGATTGCTTTAAAAAAGTGCACAATTCTAGATGAAAGCCAGACACAAATCTCTAAAGTGACCAGATCTCTAACAGAAACAGTGAGGGATGGTCACGCATGAGGGTGAGCGACAGTTACAATTACTGGCATTGATTTCCTTTGTTATTCCTGGCCTGTAGAAATGAAAGGATTAAACTTACAAATTATGTTCCATGGAGTACAGGAGGAAGAAGGTAAGAAAAAAATATCAAGATCTCAAACAAAAGAGAACCAGGCACAGAAATGGTAATTCTCAGGCACTTAGGTGGGAAATCTGACCAGAAGTGGAAATGCAGGGGGATCAGGTTGCATGCAAGAGGCAAGTGCAGCTTGCAAGCCCACGGTGTAGTTTGCAAGCCCGTCCACTGCTTATTAACTGGGATTTAGGGTCAGTTACTTCCAGAGAGCTTTGGATCACACCTTTATAAAATGAAGTTTCCACCTGTTTGGGGATGTTGTATGGAAGCTGAAGAGGTACACAGGAGCATTGGGCACCTTGCGCCAGGAGTGTCCGTGCTGAGTAAGTTAGGCTTCTGATGACATTGTGCTTGAATTACAGGAGAAGCACACAGAGCAGGCCCCATGACATTTTGAGCAGGACCAGAAGAACTCTGGCTGTGATACCTAATGTCCTGAAACTCTATCCTCCTTCCCAGAACTCTAGCAGGGCAAGCTCAGGAACTGCAGAGAATCCTTCAGGGCCTGCTGACTAGGGTTCACTTTTCTCAGTCAGTGTGTCTCTAGAACCCTTCTTTTCTGCGCTCATACCTCCTATCATGGTGATTTTGAGCTAGTGGATGATGGTCCTACAGGGGGTATTTGGCAATATCTGGAGACATTCTTGGCTTCACTGCTGGGGTTGGAGGTAGTAATGGTGTTGGCATCTATTGGGTAGAGGCCAAGGATACTGAATGCTCCACAGTGCATAAGGAAATTCACCTGGCCAATGCCTGACCTGATCTTTGTGGCTGTTTGAGCACACTAGAACCAAGTAAGATGCCATTCTGGAAGTTCTGAGCACAGTCAGGCTGAAAGAATCCTTTTTTCTGGCCACGCCAAGAGGACAGGATGCATGCCCAAAGATGGAAGCCACTGTCTTACCCATTCACAGGGTTGAGGGGATCAGAACTGAAGAACGAGAGTGGCAGCCCTGGGGCACCTGAACTAGGCATCTTTACTTTCTAGTTGTTTGTGTTGATATTCTTCTCTTTAAAAGGCAGCGTATTCATGAAGGATGCCTATAATCCCCTAAGAAGGCTGAGGCAGGAGAATTGATATCGGTGTAAGACCAGCCTGGGATACATAATGAGTTCAAGACCAACTTGACCTATATAGTGATACCCTGTCACAAAACAAAACAAAGATAGCATTATAGTTTCTTCTTCTTGTTGTTTTCTCATACTGGGGATGGAACCCAGAGTCCTGTGCATGCTAGGCAAGCCCTCTGCCACTTAGTTACATCCCTAGCCCAAAGTAGTAGTTTTAATTATGTTTCTGTGACTTGTAACTTACAGACTTCAGATGAAGGCAAACCTGATTAAGGCAAATAAAGAGGCTGGTGGAAGCAGCAGCCATCTGAGAGTATTTCTGAAACCTTAGAGTGTTTATAGAACAATGTTGATCTGGAAACGTTTTTCTTCTGGGAGGACAACTTGCAGTTTTTATTTTATTTTGGCTGCCCCACATGTGAACCTTTTCCCTGAGTCATAACAGGACTAGAGTTGCTGCAAAAGCCAGCTATATACTTCCACCCTGAGAAGGAAGGGCCTGGGTACTTAATCTAGGTGCCACCAATCAGATCTCCTGGCCTGGGCTTAGAATCTGGAATGAGAGGGATGAGGTTGCAAGAATGGGGGAAGGGGGATGTGTTCTGGGGCAGCAGTGATGGTGGACCCAGGGGAGCATGGTGCCCATGGTGATGTGAATGGTCTAGCTCCTGGCGCTGTCTCTGGTGTCTTGTCACTGTCCAGTGTCCTGAGGTGCCCACAAAGTTGATGCTTCCAAGTATTTTTTTTGGTGTTATTTTGGGCTATGAGCCTCTGCTAGTCAGCTTCCTCTCTGCTGGACACAACCTCCAATACTCGCCATGGAACAGGGGAATGGTTAATGTTAACTCACCACTTTGGGGAGGTCAGTCCATGGTTAATGAGCTCCAACGCAGGAACAACATGGTGGAAGGGTGTGGTAGCTCTTGTTGGCCAGGTGGCAGAGCAGGAACAGCACTAGAATGGAATATGGGAACAGTCATGGAAAGCCCAAAGCCATGTTTCCACCACCATGTAGACACCAGGAAAATGGTCTGCTAATCTGCTAGGTGTTTCCTTTTCATTTTTGTTTCTTGAGATAGGGCCTCACTATGAGCTTCAGGCTGGCCTTAAACTCATGCTGTAGCCCAGGATGGCCTCAAACTCGCAGTCATCCTGCCTCAACCTTCCGAGTGCTGGGATTACAGACGTGCATCATTCTGCCTGGCTTACCAGGTATTTCTTTTTTTAAATTTTTTTTTAAAATTTAATTTAATTTAATTTTTTAAACCTCATTTATTTATTTATGTTATGGCCAGCTCAGACTGCCCTGGGGGTGAGGCTGGTGCAGCTTGTGGTGCTGGGGATCAAGCTGTGGCCCCTGCACTTGCCTCAACTTTCCTAGGCAGGCGCTTTAGATCACTGAGCCATCTCGCCGGCCCACCAGGTGTTTAATACAATGAAGATGACATATCAGACATAATGGTCACAGATCCCAACGACTTAACTTCTATTCATCCTTCTTGTTTTCCTGAGGTTACTTCTGGCTTCCCCTAGTTTGTAACAACCTTTGAAGAAATCACTTTCTGCTTAAATTAACCACTTGTTTTCTGTAGGAAGAACTGTGGAAAATCCTGGTGCTAGATATTCAATATACTACCTGTATCCGTACCCAGTGTTGCATAATATTATAACTCAGCAGCAAAATCAATGCATATGTGCTATTGCTCAATAGTTTTGTGGCTCTAAGAGGCTGTACTTTCCTTAGGTACCAGCATGAGGTAAATGCTCCAGCTTGGCAAGTGGGCCTAGGCCATGCAGACACTCAGGATTGAGTTCTCTTCCATTTCACTTCAGCATCTCTCCTGTAGGATGCTGTCGTCATCCACATAGCTGGAGCTCAGCTGTGTCCATGTCAGTGTGCATCTGGCAAGGACAAAAGTGCCAAGTGGACACCCACAAGGACTTTAGGTGCAGGTCAGAAGTGGCACATGTAATTTCTTCCCATAGTCCACTTCCAATTGCAGGAGGTCTGCATAATGAAGAGGGGGAAATGGGTATTGGTGAGCAATTGGTATAATTTGGGAAGAAGAGATCAAAAAGTGGATTTTTTTTTTTTTTTTTTTTTTTTTTGTGGTATTGGGGATCAAACTCAGGGCCTTATGCTTGCCAGGCAGGTGCTTATGCCACTGAGCTATCTCCCTGGCCCCTGAAGGTGTAAATTTGAAACTCATTGGTAGGTGGGTGGAAACCTTCTTTTGGGGGAGCACTGGGAGTCACTGATAGTGAAGGAAACTCAATGTTTCAATTTTTAGCACAGAACATGGTGTAGCCAAAGGGTACAACCAACAGTGGGGTGACTCGGGTTTGTCTTTAGGCTCTGGCATATCTCAGTTTTCCATTTCAGTTGGCTTTAGTTTCCTACATCATCAGGATTATCATTTCAAGGACTCAGTGAGATAAACTGTGTCTAGAACAGTGCCTATAAG
The DNA here is from genome assembly GCA_004027025.1 of Myocastor coypus. Classification (NCBI taxonomy): domain Eukaryota; kingdom Metazoa; phylum Chordata; class Mammalia; order Rodentia; family Myocastoridae; genus Myocastor; species Myocastor coypus. The sequence continues at coordinate 14,029 of PVJA010006836.1, read as the reverse complement.
TTAAATGACAATGACAATTGAGTCACCTGATAGGACGCTATTGGAGCATGTACGGGAAGAATGTGTTCTCTGCTGCTCACTAGTTCTGGGGGTTTGGGGGAGGCCACTTAACTTCTCTATGTTTAAAAGCTTCATCTGTAGAAAGGATGCCTTTTATCTCCCAGTTGTGGTTGTTTAACTACAGACATGTCCCCTGTTCTATCTCATATGTCAAATATCTTATTTCATCCTGCAACTCACTTATAGGTAATTTTGGTCTAACACTGAATAGCAAAAATTCAAGCAAATTTTCTTAATGCCAGCTTTTTCATGTTGGTGGATGGTGAATAATGCTTCCTTTAAGGGCTGTTACAACATAAAATAAGATCACATATATGAAAGATTACTCAGCAGTGTTTGGATCTTAGAGAGTTACCAGATTTTAGGTGTTGTTTACTTTTTGATAACTTGCTAGGTGTAAGAACAAAAGGGCTTTAAAAATTTATGCCTTTTTTAAAAGCAAATTTTCCAGAAACAGTAATATAGAAACAGGATCTTTCCTTTCCTCATACTGTTTATTCCTTGGCTAGTGTGATAATCCTTTGTTTGTGACTTCAAGCTTAGTTGCTACCAGGAAGGATTATAATGTCACAGAAGGTTTTGAACTTCAGATGAGATGTAAACAGGAGCAAGAGATCATGTTAAGGTGACTGATTTTTTTTTTTTTTTTTGCATTTTTGACAATGATATTTCCCCTCATTTTGCCATTCTAAAGTGACAACTCTTTTTAGAAAAGGGTGGTGGCTTGCAGGGCTTATCAGTCTCAGGTCTTCACAAATATTAGGAAATAATGAATTTTGATTACAAATTTTGACATATAAGTTATGGACATATTTGACAGAATGTTACCATGCAATAGCAATCATCAATCCCCTGTTTGTTTACATATGGCTGTTCAAGGGCAGTGTATCTGCAGTTCCTCTGAAGCTTTCTTCAAATTGTATGTGTAGAACAGCTGAGGGCAAAGTACTCTAAGTTTATAGTGAAACTTATTTTGAGAGGAACTCTTGGCAATATATGAATCCAAAACCCAGGGATAAGAAGTTTTGGTTCAAATCCCAGTTCTGTAATTAGCAGCATGATTGCACAATTTCTGGAGACTCTCTAGATCATTATGTCTCACTCGTATGGCAAGGAAGCTGCGTCAGACTCACCCACTACTCAGTGACAGTCAGGTCTCTTCTGGCTTTGAGTTCTGGGTTGCAATCACTGCCATTCAGATCCTGCCATACCTGGTTTGTTTTGAACTTGACTATGTTAAGCATTCTGCATGTGATCACCCAAATGTGTGCTTTATTCCAACATCACTGTCTCACTGGGTAGTACCTCCCCATGCCTCAGTCATCCAAGCCAAAAGCCAAAGGAACCTCATACTCTGCTACTGCATCTTACTCTTTCCTTCAGTTTTCACCCTTAGTTGGTCAAAAGTCTACCGGCTTGTTTCCTTGGATTATTTCTACAGCGTTCTAATTGATCTCTCATCTCTCTGTTGTGTTCAGGGTCTTCCAACATGAACTATGATGATAACCCCACTTTGGGTTTAATTTTTCGATGGTTATTTTATTTTGGTTTTTATATCCTCAATTATTAAGTTATTTTAAAGATATTTCTATGCAGTCTATACTTTTAGAAACAACAAAAATACTACGTAATAAAGTGGTCCATAATAATCAAAAGAATTAAGATTAACATATAGTTGGCTCATGCAACTGAACAGTGCAAAAATGATTTTGGCTCCATGTGCAGCCAAATATAGTGTGCAAACATGGTGATCCCATCTCTCTCATTCATTATTTTTATTTTTTTGGCGGGACCAGGGTTCAAACTCATGACCTTGCACTTACCAGGCAGGCACTTGTGCCACAGAGCTATCTTCCTGGCCCCACATTCATTATTTTTGTCCCTGATTTTCCCTCTCAGATCAGCAGTCTAACCTTTACTAGAAGTCATTATTAGTATATCAACAAATAAGCAACCCAAATCACAGGTCAAGTGGCACAAGACAGACTGCACTTTACAAGAGGGTAACCGATACCCTCTGTGCTCCTCTTCTGTGACATCCTCACCTTCCTTTTGGATGTGAGGCTTTCTTTTGCATCCAGATGGGCTGTTATCACTACAGGACAGTAGTGACATCCTATGGATCTAGGTTGTGGGGGGTGAAACAACTTGTGCCTGCTCCTCTTTGGGTGTTCTCTCTTAGAGGTCACAGATGCTACACTGCAAAGACAACCTGACCCTCCGGTGCCCTGTCTAAATTCCCGCCTCTAGAAAACATGAGAGATAATGAACTCTCCATATCCAAACCCCCAAAACTTTAGCAAATTTTGTACAGCTCAAGGGAAAATTGAATACAGAGAGATCTATAGGACATCTATGGCTCCTTAGGCCCTTTCTTCTGCATAAACTAGTGAAAGAGGAGATTTCCAAGCAACGTTTGTGCTCATCCTACACAACAGGAGTGTTTATGTTATAAAACACCTCTGTTTTCTAGCAAGATTGCTACTGAGCTTCCATGACATTCCCAAGGAAGCTGTATGCCTTATATATGACAAGGCTCTAATATTGCATAACATACACAGTCCTAAACGAGGAGCAGCTTGTAAAGAGTACTTCCTAGATTAGAGTACTTTTTTCACATTTCAGGAGATCAATTATCATTAGTTGGTTTATAAGGCATTAGACTGGACCACTTGCTTTCATTCCTCTAGGTATCTCCCTAGTAATTGGTGGGAAATGGGCTAGCCATGTGGACTGTTTCCTCTTAATCCCTTTAAATATTCTACTCTGTGCAATTCTACCTGTGATGGCTGCCATTTGCCCCATTCCCACAATCTGTCCCCTCAACAATGCAACCAGGGAAGAGAATGTCCCCTTTTCTCATTCTTTTGGAAAACATCTGTGTATAGATCTAATTGGTCCAGGGCCATTTTTAGAACTACCACCGAATTAAACCCATTTAAACAGCATAGATCAAGGAAAAATAGAGTATTGTCAGAATAAGGACTAAATACGGGATCTACAAAATAAACAGTGATAAACAAGAGTAAATGTAGTAACTGAAAGAGTTTCTAAAGTACAAGTTCACATATTCTGTCTGTATATTATTATCTCAGCGATAGACCACATCTTGTCCCTCATGTAAATTAGAGTAATGCTAGCAGTGTTAACAAATAATTCCCCTTCTTCTGGCAGCTTAATACAGAAGAAATTCATCCTCAATCACATGATAGACCGATGCAGATATTCTTGGTTGCTGAGTCCCTATTCCACACAGGGTCTCAGGGGCTCTGACTCCTTCCTCGTTATAGGTTTCCTGTGCCTTAAAGCTGAGGAATTCTTTGTATCCAGCTAGTAGGTGAGGCTGTGTAGGGAAGCCCAGTTCTTAACATTTAGGCTCAGATATGATAATCACTACTTTAGCTCATCTCCCATTTTAAAGACATGTTTGTGTGGCCTCATGTTGTACAAATGGGACGGAGAGATGTAGTTCCTTGTGACAATATTAAGAAAACATAGGATAAAATTTTGTTGGAGTTCCTAATGCAGCATCTGGCACCAACTTCTTACTGAAGAAGTCCATGGAGTAAATTACTTTGGTCCTTAGGTGACTGTAAGGTGCCAGGACAAGTGCAGTGATGTGGTTTATGAAAAAGCACGCGTCACCTGGTAAATAAGGCATGGAGTGGGCACACAAAGCTGAGCAGCAATGGGACATTCACTGACCTTGGGGGAGAAAATATGCGGATAGCAGGTTGTCCAGTGTTGCAGTGAAGTGGCTTTTCTGGTGCCCTATTCCTCTTGTGGCAAAGTTCTTGTCCGTGGCCAGGGACTGGGAGAAGCATCTTTCTTTTAGGGGGGAAGTGGAATTTGAGTAGAGTTCTTTGAGGCCTTTGAGGGAGTGATGGGGAAAGATTCCCTGTGATCTCCTCCAGTGTTTTCAGTTATGCAGGCCAGAAGCCTGGGACGTGCTTTCAGTGGAACGATTCCTTGTAAGGGAAATTGCCTCAATGAGCTGTTTAATTGAGAAGCTGTAGCTGTGAGCAGTTCCAGGCTTATCTGTATAATGACTCAAGGGCTGTCTTTGTTATAGGCAAAGGCCTGTCTCTGCAGCCAGTGTTTCCTTCGGGAGAAAGCTATACTTCTTTTCTGCTTGTGGATTCCTAAGAGCTGTGCCTGCAGACACAGCTGTGGTCTTGTGGAACTGTGTCAGGTCTGTATTCTTGCTTGCTAGGCAGGAGGAAAAGAGACCCCAAGGCCTCAGGAAGAACGCGCTGCATCCCCTTGGCCACATGCTGGAGAACAGGTTGTGGAACAGATTTGAATGAGGTTGGCAAGGGTCAACTCTTCAGAGTGGAAAAATTTAGATGTAAGACATTAAAAGTGAAGACAGAGCTGTTGATCTGGGTAATTGGCAGGGGGTGAGATATTCCTCTGAGAGAATTCAGCCAGCTATGCCTCATGATTTGTGCAGTTTTCTGTATGTTTGTCATGTAGCAATTCCTTTTTTTTTTTTGCAGGACCAGGGTTCAAACTCACGACCTTGCACTTGCCAGACAGGCACTTGTGCCTCGGAGCTATCTCCCCAGCCCCTTCTTTTTAATTACAAAAGGAAAGGAACTGTTGTCCATTCCGCTTGTAGTGTGGGAGATACTGGCTGGGCTTCCCCACTGCCATCACTTGAGAAGGGGAAGTTCTGGGCTGCACAGGAATGCAATAAAGAGCTCTGTTATGGAGTGAGAGGAAGTCCCCCCTCTCAACCTCTGGCCCTGGGCCTGGAGGTATTTTGTTAACCTGAATTGATGGCTGTTACCTGGGCAGGAAGTACTATGTAAAGAATTGTCTCTTAACCCTTTTTTACACACCTATGTTTACTTGACAAACATCAAATGTGAAATATAAACATATAAAATATAAGTATAATATATAAACATTCCTCTCATTCATGTGAGAGCAACAGCCAGAACCCATCTGCTGAAGCTGGAAGGTGCAGCTGTGTGGAGCCTCTGTGTAGACTGGCTTAGCTGCAGTGATGCCTGGCTGGATTTCTCGAATGCATATCTAGAAAGGGCAGATTGAGGCGCTCTTTCAGCCTATGGCTTTATAATCCTTTCTTTATCAGTGTACCACCTTCATCAGTAAGTGTGTGGAAGGCAGACCAAGTCTTTGGCTGTAGCCAAAGTTTGGGTTTAGGAAGCCCTCAGAAAGTGTCTTTTGGGTATGGTGGTGCATGCCTGTAATCCCAGCACTGGGGAGGCTGAGGCAGGACAATGATCACAAATTTGAGGCCAGCCTAGGCTACATAGCGAGTTCAAGGCCAATCTGAAATATGTAGCAAGCCCCTGTCTCAAAGAAACAAAGAAATAAAATTAAAGAAACAAAACAAGAAAGTTTCTGCTGAACCAATTCCTCAACATCTGTACCCGCCTGTCTTCTCCTAGAGACTTAGCTCCATGTCCCAAGGCTAGTGCAGCGCTTGGCACAACTTCAGAGCTCCGCAGACATCTGGGGGACTAATGAAGCCACCCAGTAGCTGAAAGTGAGAAAAGAGTCCTGTCTTAAGTATTCAGAAGGCAAAGCAGCATGGGATCTTTTCTGTAAGAGTGGGCCATTCTCTTCTCTGTCCTTGGGGCCATTTTCATAAGCTGATGAAGTCATTCACAAGCCCCCCTCAGGATGACACACTGAGTCTTTCTGAGTGACTAGGATCAGTGGGCAAAGACCTCTTTTAGGATGGATGCACTTCCTTTCTGCCAGAACTGACTCACTTCTGAAAGGGCCCTCGGGCTCTGGAAGGAAGATGGAAAAAATGTGGCGCTAATCTTACTATGTGATGTTATTTCTGTCTCAGGCCATTTTGGTGCTGCCAAGTTTTATATTTGCTTCCAAGGTGGTGTTAAAATAGAAGCAGCTGATAATGTATTTAAGGCCTTAGAAACCTCTCTGAGTATCATTCCATTCTAAATTCTCCTAGAGAAACATGACGCTCCTTGGAGGCACACGGTGTTTGGCAGCATAATCCCCACAACAGCTTCTATTTACTGAGAACTGATTTGCTGCCAGACAGCAGGGTGAACTGCACATTCAGTGCTATCATGTGATTTCACAGTGTCCCATTTCACAGACAAGGACACTGAGGTCCAAGAAATTCAGGAATCTTGCAGTAGATCACAAAGCCAGCAGGTGGCAGACCTGAGACTCAGCAGAGGCTGAAAGTGAGCTTGCTGCTATCATTGCTGAAAGCCTCCCCAGAGCAGCGGGCAGGCCACTGGGGGTTGGGACTGGGCCTTGCTAAGTGCCAAAGCGGCAGGAGCTGTGGGTTATGTATCAGAGCATAGAATGTTTTTAAAAGATCACCAAGGACTTTGAAATCCCACTTGCTGCTCAGACTTTGCACAAGCTTCTTGTCTCTCGAAGGGCTTCTGGATCTTGCACGCTGGGCAGGCTGCCACCGAGAGGCTCTGCTCTGGGTATCCCTGGTGCCCTGAGGACAGTTGCAGCATCCTGTTCTTCTGACTTTTCCCGTGGGTGAATTTCAGATCCTCTTAGCTCTGCCTGTCTCTTGTCCCTGCTATGGCCTGGATGGGCTCCAGCTGATACACACAGGTAAGATCGCACTTTGCCAGTGTGTCCTGGGCAACCTCTCTCTGTCCAGGAAGCCCCTGCTGTTGTCCAGGTGTGCACAAGCCAGAATGTGGGTGATGTAGGTACCTTGAGGTGAAACTGTGGCCCCTGGAGATGAGGTAGGGGTCACTTCTCCTCCTCCCTACTGCCATTGGATGATTTTGGATCCCATTCACATAGTTTCTATGGGGACAAGAATTTGCACTGTACCTTTTTGCATAATGACTGGAAATTACTAAGTATTAAATACATATATCTTGCTTTTTCTTTTTAATGGTACATATTTACTGCACATAATGATTATATTCCTCATGGGGAGTTGGCACCTGTGCATAACACATCCGCTCTTTTTTATGCCCCTTTCTCCCCTCTAAATACATATATTTTAAATGTGTGTCCAAGGAGGACTATCACTGCACCTAGTAGCGGTGCTCAGTGCCATGCCCGCTCTACTGCCATTTCTGCTTCTCCCCCTCCCATTTGTTAAAGATGTGTGATCCAACCTAGCTAGAGCATGTCAGCTTTCTGTCTCAGACACTGCCAAATTCTGGAGAAGGTGTGTGGGGAGGTTTGAATAACCTTGTATTTATTGCTGAGCTTCTGAGATAGGCAGTGCACTGGGCCAATAGGAACCTTGTATGAAAGACATACTGAGGTGGATATGTTGTAGTTTGGATATACAGTGTCCCCAGGAAAGTGTATATATTCAGAGGCAGAGCTTTTGGAAGGTGGAGTATTGTCTTGCAATTGCTTTGGTGTCATCAGTGGAATACTTTGCTGATAGATTTCTAATTTGGTGGTACTATTGGGGGGCCATGGAAACATAGGAGGTGGGGCCCAGCAGAAGGGAGCGGGTAATGAGGGAGTGCCGGTGGCATCTCAAGCTTGCCTCCAGACCTTCCCTTTACCTCTCTGCCCCTTCATGTTTGTTTCCCAGCTGCCGTGAAGTGGGCAGCTCTTCTCTTCAATGACCCTTGACACTCATGCTTCAGCTTTGTCACAGGCCTCAGAGTAATAATCTGACCATGGATTGAAGCCATGATCCAAAACAAATCTTTCCACTAGTAAGGTGTTACTGGCAGTCATTTTGTTATAGTGAAGGAACGCTGACTGAGGGTTTGTTGTGGTCCTGTGCCTGGGGCCAATGGCCTGTCTGACTGTAGCTGACTTTCCATTTAATTTTCACAAATCCATTTTCTTTTCCCCACTTGTAGCTCACTTTTGAGTGTCCTCCCTACATGACTAAGATGTATGAGAATAAGGCACTTACATGCTGAAGGTTGGTCTGGCCTGCTCAGCCTCTTTTCAGGCATTTTCAAGGTGGAGAAGAGAATGTGACTTCTGTCTTTATCTTTGTCTGATGGACACATGCGTGAAACTGCGTTGTCCCAGGGTGAACTCATGTGAAGCCTTGCTCTCTGCATGGGAAGTGCAGATCCCCAGTGGAGGAGGAGACATACGAAAGCTTCCATGATACCCACAGAGCTCCTGAGAGCCAGGAGAGGGAAAGGGGAGAATCCCCAGGCAGAGTTCAGAGTTAGCTGGGAGGATTTTTTTTTTTTTTTCAGTCATGAAACTGAAAGGGGGAGTCAGTGGTCTCTGGGGACATGAAGGCCTTCGTCACCCAGTCAGGGGAGAACCTGCATTTTCCAAACAGTGTGTATTCTATTGGCCACAGAGGCTTCTATAAGGCTTCTGTAAAAATGGGGCCAACCAAAGATAATTCCAACTCTCACTGAGGTGGCAAAAATTCAGAGGCACAAGAAACCTGTAAATCGATACAGCAGCAAGTTCTTCACAGGCTTAGCCACACAGCAATGCAGAGAGGGATGGAAATGTCTCTATCTGGCTGAGCTACCCTACAAACACCTGATGAAGCAAGAGCAACTGAGTCCTCCCTTGCAGCTGAGCAGGAAGGGGACTAACCAGACCACTCCTGCAATGGCTCCCCACTGCGACACAGCATTGTTATTAGACACAAGTCCTGCATGGTGGGATCCTGCACTGGGGTGGTTTCTGTGCTGATCCAGATCCTGCCCAGGCTTCCATGGGCATGTGCAAGATGACTGGCCATTCCCTGTTCCATACCAAGCTTGCTATGGTGTGCAGCGTGGGTTGTGTAAGTTCCAGGATTCGTGCTGTGTTAGCACCAGCCCGACTTTTCCATCATAGAGCTGAGCACAGCTCTTTGCTCAGACTTCCATGGCTTCCTTGCTGAGTGCTGTTTTGAAGCATGTGTGTTACGGCCACACTGCATGCCATTTGTCCTTAGAGAAGGGCTGTGCAAATAATAAGCTGCCTTCTAAAGGCCCCCATGCTAAAAGCTTGGTTGCCTGCCAATGGTGTCCCTGGAAGTGTTACAACCCAGGGAGGGTAAGACCTAGTGCAAGATGTCAGGAAGTTAGTGGGAGGAAGTTATGTTATTGGGGCTCTATCACTGAAGGGACACTGGGCCTGGACCCTGCTGCCCTTTCTGTCACACAGCACTGCCTCACTACAGGTCCAAAGGCAATGGGACAAGGGACCATGTTGTGCTAGGAAGAACCAGAGGAAGTGAAAAAGTATTCACAAACCTCCTACCGATCTTACCAAGTAGAATGGCAAAGCCCAATTTTTCATCCTCTATCGAACATTTAAAGTCATTTTGGCAAAAGTCAGCAAAGGGCCCATTTGCAGCACTATTTCTGTTATTTGTGGAAACAAAATGGTCCCAGAATTCTTGACAATGTGCCAGGGAGGAGAAAATGTTCTTTCTATTTATTTATCTGTTTATTTTTATTTTGATTTGAAAATGTTCTTAAGTGGCAGAGAGAGTCTGAAGTCTTATGTCTTCCTCTCTAGTTTGTCTTACTTGGCTTATCTCTTCTGAAGCATTTATCCCTTAGCACCGGCAATGCAAAGGGGCTGAAACGGGTGACGTCTGTGTGGGTGGAAGCTTGTCAGAAGTTATCTTCAAAGTTTTACTGAAGGCCTGTAGTGCTGAAGGGCTCTGTATACACGAGCTCTGGTCCTTGCCTGAGATGCCTAGCTAATGCACACATTTATTCTTAATGCAAAGCTATTCAACTATAAATGGAGGGACTAACTCTTGCTGGCCTCATTTTCAAAGAAGGCAGTGATAAAACTTCGATCTGAGCTCTCTGCAGGAGGGTCAGTTGGCCCCTCTCAAGCTGTTCTGTGTCATACTGTTTGGAATCCTCCCTGTGAAAGTGGGAGAAAGATGAGCCATGGTCTTGAGTTGATTATGTGTCATCTAGATATTTCAAGGCTGGCTTCTCTAGTGACATATCCTCCACGCAGCTGGGCTGCACACGTAGAAAAGAAGGGCCCTTCCATAGAATTCCTGAGACAAGATATGGGCCTCTTGAAACCTTTGGGTAGACCATTTCAAAGAGTGGTTATTGCCGAAGGTCACTTAAAAGTAGAAAAGTAAATATAAATTAATTCAAAAGGGCTGCAAGGGTATGCTCTAGCCACACAGACCTGACAGAAAAATCTGGGATTCTGGGGAGTCAAGATTCCTACACTGGCCTCTCACTTACATCATCCAAGGACTGGAGTTCAAACTCATGACCTTGCACTTGCCAGGCAGGCACTTGTGCCTCAAGCTATCTCTCCCCAGCATATTAGCTTTCACTGGGAACAACCCTCCCAAAAGTTGCCCCTCAGTGCTTATGGCTAGGATTGTTTTGCTAGCCCTTCCTCCACAAAGCAGGCGTCTGGGCTATGAGTTACAAGATGTTTTGAAATTTGTTTTAACTTCATTTCAACAAACATTTACTAAGAACTCGTGATGTGTCAGATGCTATGTTCTGGGAATATAAATGTGGTGGCGTTGGAAAGCCCGGGACAAATTTAAGCATCAGAGCACAGTTGGATAGAAACAGGGAAAAAAATAAATAAATAAATAAAAAATAAAAATAAAAAACAAAAGCCACTCTCTGGTCACCACAAATGTGATTTCTAGCGCATGCTTCTATGTCATAATCAAACACCCCAATGTGGGATTCCGATACAGCTCCCAAAACTGCATTGTTCTCTCTTCTTTTCTCCTCATAGTTGTCCTATCCCTCTCCCAAGCTTCCAGGAAACTCGTGCCTAGACTGGCCTGCAGATCCTGTGGCCCTTGCTCTTGCCTTGCTCCAAGTTCTCTGTCACACACACCCAGAAAGCCCCTGACTTCAATCACAAAGCACTGCCTGGTACATCTGGATGAAGACTCTGAAGCTGTCTTGGTCACTCAGGATGCTGGGTCTCCACAAATCTGATCTTAAGGTTGCCCTCAGGAGAGCAGCTCTAGCTGTTCCTCAATGGGAGCCAGGTGAGGGGATCATGGGTATTTAGAGTGTGCTTTTCTCCGCATATATCTGTTTCCTGGTGGGCAGCCTAGCACTTCAGTGTCCGATCCATGACCGGATTTTCCTCTCACAGGAAACTAATGGTTCTATTTAACCTTGTCCAGTGTATCCCAGATTGTCACTGTCTAAGAGAGCTCTGATTAGGAAAGACATTTAGGTTGGGTGTGTCAGACAGGTGAGACACAGAGGAGGAAGTCTGACAAATCACGTAAAATAACTAAGTGGTATATTATGTACAGGTTACAGAGAAGAGGGCAGAGTGCCCTGCAGGGCGAGGGGATGAGGGTGTGTTGTCTGGGACATGCGTGGTCATCTAGCAAGTGGAAAGCAAGAAACAGAGAGACAGAGACAGAGAGATAGAGATAGGGAGGGAGAGAGAGAGACAGAGAAAGAGAGACAGAGGCAGAGACAGCAAGAAGCTTGTAGGTTGAATGAAGCCTTAGGTTTAGGGCATTGCCCATGCAGTGGGGTGGGGTATTCTAGTGGGTGTTTATTTATTTGTGCATGTTTGTGACACATAATATGTAAATCATTGTGGGGAGTTGGTTCATAATACATGTTACATCTTAATTCTTTTTACCTCTTCTATCTCCCCTCCCTTCTCCCTGTCTCCCTACATCCCCTTCCCATTAATGGGTACATTTAGAGCAGGCAGGCCTAAGTCCTGAGGAGTCACATGGTGGCTGAGGGTTGGTCCCTGAAGCCTATCTTCACAGTCTGCTGGGGCGTGGGAGTCAGTGGGCACATCCTGGGTTGTATCTGGGTGCCACATAGTAGGGTGGTCACCAGGAGGTGGTTGCATAGGCAGATATCTGGATCGACCACATTGAGTGACTGGCGGGAGGGGGAGACCTAGAAACTATCCAGTGGGGCTGGGTCCTGCCTCTGTAGGAGAAGATAAGCCTACATTCAAAATGGAGGCCGAGGCAACAGACATCTCCAAATTCCCTGCAAAGGAAATACAAAGTTGTATCCTGGTCTCCACATTCCTAAACCTGAACACCCACCTCTTCTACGGCCGTGAGCAGCTAGCATCATCAGGGTGGTAGGGGTGTGTGGCTGCTGGAAGGTGCCATGCTCTGAAGAGGTAGCCATGACTGGCAAACGGGGGCAAGGGCTTCTTTATCCAGGGGGCTTTCAACTGTGGCTTTTGTCCCGTCAGTTCTTGCTTTGATGGGGCAAATGGTACAGAAAAATGGGGCCCATCTTCTTATAAGAATAGCAAACTTCAGTCTGCTACTGTACAATTTCAAAACTTCTTTAATATACATGTTCTCTTTTAAAACTCACAAGTCAATGAGATTGTTACAATTCCCATTTCTGCAGACAGGACACAGGTCTAGGAAGTTGAACAGTTGCTGAGGTCACTCAGGTGTAAGGTAGCTGATTCCGGTTTGGTCAGCTGCCTTGGGTGTGCTCTTTCTGTTACACCACTGTAGCTGGGGCTGGGGAGGGGAACCTTCTGGAGAGCTGGCCTTAGGAAAGACACTGTGCGCTGGAAGGAGATAGTGGTGGGAGCCACTGGGCTGTGTGGCTGCTCTGCTTTCTGTGACACACAGTGAGCATTCTGTCCTCCACACCTGCCAGCCAAACAGAACTCGCTGCACCAGGAAACACTTTGTGCTTCGCGCCTGACACTTCCTAGGTCCGATGCGTCCTGACCAGGCTCAGGGCAACCTTGTCCTGTGGCTTAATCTCTAGGGTCATGTGGACTCTGTGAAGAGAACAGCTCTGTCCTGGATGAGCACCCCCTATCGCCCAAGGGAGGAAGAGCAGACTGCTCAGCGAACTGCAAGCCATGTCCATCCTGCACAGACCTACCGTGTCCACCTGGAGCATCCCCGGCCACCCTCGGCCTGTCTGACTAGAGTCCCAAGCTACACCCAGACTTCTTCTAACCCAAGTTTCTCCTATGTATTATTTGGTTTTAATTCACCAAAAGATACATTAAAGGCCCAAGAAGTAAGAAATAGAATGTATAATTTGGTCTACTTAGTAAGAAGCTTAATTGACAGTTTGCTTTAATTTGCCTTTGTTTTTAAGGTAATAAAGTTATATCTATATCTATATCTATATCTATATATATATTTATCATAGGAAAACCAGAAGATATAAAAACATATATGGTGGCAAATTTAAAAAACCATGCATGAACTTTATTTTTCTTTTCTTTTCTTTTTTTTTGTCTTTTTGAGACAGGGTCTTGCTATGCAGTTCAGGTTGGCCTTGAGCTCACTTTTGTAGCCCAGGCTGGTCTCAAACTCACAGAGATCCTCCTGCCTCAGCCTCCCAAGTGCTGGGTTTACAGGTGTGCACCACTATGCCCAGCATGAACTTTATAAGAGTTTTGGGTATTTCTTCTAACATCATATCCAGCCTGAAGAAAAGGACCCAAAAAGCCGAGCAATTTCCTGTCTTTTCTAAATCAATCAGAGCATCCCCATGTCCTGTGTCCTCCCTATTTCTCCTCCTAAGGCCGGGGTGTGTGACCTACCACCAAAGGAAGCCTGTGTATGCATCCTTGGTGTCTTGAACTTCTGCCTATGAGCTCAGGTCTCCAGCATTTTCCTATTGCTGCCTATTTAAGTAGAGGCTGGTTACCGAACCCTGGCATTGTCCTCCTGCAGTTCAAATGTGCCCCAATTCATGGAAAGCCCCATTACACAGGAGGATCATTTGGTCCTGGAATGACGGAACTTGGAAGTAGATCTTTCATACTAGACTAACCCCTGTGACATTGCAATATGTCAGAGGAAGGAGCCCTCACTTTCACATTCAAGTGTAAGGTACCATTAGTCAAAGGCATTCAGAAGCAAAGAGAAGACTTGGAATGAGTTAGGTTGGGGGACTCTAAACAAGTAAGTTTCTTTGAGAGCAGCAGACAGAGGCCCGATGGTGCCTAACACACTAGTGTGAAAGGTCTCACAGGCATCACTAAGGACACCCCTTTTCCATTAGGTGGGGGTGGCAGATTCTTTCTCCTCCTCCTCCCCCTCCTCCCCCCCCTC